>VWXS01000111.1:0-101775 GCA_028584115.1 Stagonosporopsis vannaccii | reverse complement strand
GATCCGGCTGCAGGCCGCCGCCGCCGCCTTCCGCCGCGGCCAGCAGGACATGGACCGCCGCCTGCTGGTCGTGACCGAGTCCGAGACGAGCGACGATGCCGTGCCGCGCTTCGAGGCCGCGCTGGCGACGCTGCAGCGCCTCGACGTCGCCAGCGGCTACCTCGAGCTGCTGCGCGACGTCGACGCCCTGAGGTAGGCCGCCCCGCGCATGGCCGCGCCGGCACTGTGTCCACGGCTGACCCCGCCGCAGCACTCAGGCCCACGCGCAGCTGCACGCGTCCAGCGACGCCGCCCTCGCGCCCTACAAGCAGCTGCGCGCGCTGCACACCCGCCTGCTCACGCTCCAGCACGACGCCGAGGGCGCCGCCCCGCAGCTGCTCCACCACGTCGCCCAGCTCGCCCTCGCCCTGCGCTCCAAGCTGCACGATGCCTTCGCCGCCGACCTCGACCGCGTCCTCAAGAAGCTGCACTGGCCCACGCCCAAGGCAGCCGTCCCCCCGCAGCTGCGCGACGAATGGGACGCCGCCGTCGTCAGGCTGCTCGACCTGCAGATGCCGGAGCTGGAGGGCAGCACCTACGCAGCCGGGCCCGTCGACAAGGTCAAGCTGCCGCCGGTGCTCTTCCCCTTTGAAGTCCTGGTGCAGCCCCTGGAAATGCGGTTCCGCTACCACTTCGACGGCGACAAGCCCACGAACCGCCTCGACCGCCCCGAGTACTTCCTCTCGCACGTCACGACCCTCTTGGATGACTACAGCACCTTTGTCAGTGACTACATGCAGCCCGTGCTGTTCAAGCACTTCCGAGGCACCGACCTCGCACTGAACCCTGTCTACATCGATGCCATGTCTGCATTCATCACCGCGCTCCTGCCTGTCCTGCGCGCCAAGATCGCCTCGCTGCTGCCCAAAGTAGCAAACCAGCCGCAGCTCCTCAGCCATCTCATCCACGAGGTCATGAGCTTCGACTCCACCGTCAGGGACACGTGGGCATACGACGGCGGCTACGGCCTGAGCGGCTGGAACGGCCTGTCGTGGGAATTCCTCGTCCAGGCCAACTGGTTCGACCAGTGGCTGCGGGTTGAGAAAGACTGTATGCACATCGCGCCCGAATCACACCCGAAGCAGACACTGATTGCCGAACAGTTGCCCTTGCGCGTTACCAAAGCATCGTGGAGGCCGAGGACTGGCGGCATCTCGACTACGAAAGCGTAGATCCAAAAGCCACAAAGCCCACCAAAGGAGCAATCCGTGTCAATGACCTGCTCGAAACGATAACAGGTAGGCTTGGGATGTCCCGATCCTGACCCTGCAGCGCTGATCCGATGCAGATCGATACAGACCCTTGACATCGTTCAAGCACAAGCTGGCTTTCCTGATCGACATCCAGATTGCCATTTTCGACCAATTCCATGAGCGCCTCAGCGACAGCCTAGAGGCCTATCTCCGTATGACTACCACCCTGGGCCGCGCCATGGGCGGTGTGAGCAGAGAGGAGCAGGACAAGCTGCTTGGCGTCGAAGGTCTGGAGAGCCTGTGCAGGACCTACGGCAGCGCCGACTACCTGGAAAAGGCAATGCGGGATTGGAGTGACGACGTCGTGAGCCCCCGCCCATCTGCCAGATCTCACCTCACACACTGATCTTGTGCGCAGTTCTTCCTCGACATATGGGACGAGCTGCAGGATCGTGCTCAGCATGGCGGCAGCATTGGCTCCCGCACCGTTGCATCTGTCGCCGAACGCACCTCCAGAAACGTCGGAGCCAGCGAGCCCGACGCCGCAGACGCAGGCGGGCTCTTCGACGAAACGGCGTCGTGGTACGCGCGCCTGCGCGACCGCAGCGAGCAAATCATCATCGAGACACTCGTCACCAACGTGCGCGTGGCGCTGAAGCCATACCGCCAGATGTACGTCGTTTCCTGCACTCACCCGGTTTCAGCCCCGGCCCCGCCCCAACTGCCGTCATCCATCTGAATGCACGTATGCTTACTTTTTCCCAGTAACCCCTGGGCCGCCCTCGCTAACCCGGCCGTCACCTCCCAACCACTCAGCCCTACCGCTGAACTCGATCCCTTGCTCTCCCACCTCCGTACTGCCCTCCACTTCCTATCCCGCGCTCTTGCCCCAGCTCCGCTGCGCCGCATCACCCGCGCTGTTCTGGCCACCGTTAACACTTCCGTCTTCGACAGCGTGCTGCGAGCCAATTTCTCTGCCGCGGGAGCCGCGCAGCTGAACGCGGACTTGGATGCCATCTGTGCGGTGGTGGACGAGGTAGTCGGCGCCGGCGTGGCAGAGAACGGGCTGAGGAAGTGTCTCGAAGGTGCGAAACTGGTCGGTTTGCCAGTGAAGGGTGGGAAGCAGTCTTCCACCTCCTTGGCCCACGAAGAAGACGGCATGGAGGAGTGGGATGCGTGGGCTGCCGAGGACGCGGATGCTGATGCTGATGCTGCTGCAGGGAGAGATGCAACTGACGAGCCGCAAAAGGCATCCTCCATACAAGACCCCAACCCAGACACAGAAGCGGATGCAAACACCCCTCCATCAGACAACCAGCTCGGGCTGTGGGAAGTAGAGAAGCGTCTCTTCGCGGATAACGCGAGTGCGCGTGACGTTCTGGAGGAGCTGGGCGTCGAGGTACTGGACGAGAAGGAGGCGCGGCGCGTGCTAAGGCTGAGGGTTGAACTCGCAGGATGAGCATGTCGTCCTCAGGCTGTACATACAGAAAAAATACACGAGGCTGTTGCCCGAAAGGGCGTGTTTTGTTTCGCCACACATCTGCCGCACGCACCTGATGGTCTGCGCTCGTCACAGGAAACAAACGTCTTGGAGAGCTGAAGAGCAAGCTTCGTCTGTTATGGAATGCAGAGCAGTGCACTGGACATCCATCGGCGGATCTATGCTCCCGCTCATTTCAACGCACGTCAATCTCCTACCACCTCCTCACATTCCCCTCACAGAGTAGCAGTTATTCATCCACGCGTGTCCCCTGCCGTAACATGCCGTTTCTCTTTCCAAACACATCAAGACGAGCTGCATGCATCTTTGATCATAGTGGCGTGACACAGTCTCGTGGACAACGCCTTTCTTTCTGGATCAAAGTGGTGGGGGTGAAATTCAGTATTGATCTTTATGAAAAGCACGGGAAGGGAAGGGAAGAAGTGGCCGTCGGAGAGATGTTCGAGTAGCAAGGTGGTGTGTCTGATGCGAAAGATGTGCAAGGTGCTGGCTTTATCCAGGTCCTGCATGCGAGGCCATCCACGCGTGGAACTCTGGGTTTGGGTGTACGGGTCGAAGAAGGCGTTTCGTTGGCGTGGTCAACGTGGTTGCCTTTATATACGGCTACTTCCTCGCAGCTACCTCTTCCCACTGTACCCCCGCCCACTCCTCCACGTATCCCACCTCGCCCTCCCCGACGTCCGCGGGTTTGCAATCCCTCGCGCACACCCCAAGAATCACAGTCCCCCACTCCATCCCGTCGACGCTCATCTCCTCCGCCTCCAGCTCCGTAATCGCATGCGGCGTGAGCTGCACCTCGAACACCCTGTCTGCGCCGCAGTTGGCGCACCTCGGCATCCCTCCCGGCCCTGCTCTACCAGTGGTCTGGACCTTGGCGTTGTTGGAGCTGGAGGATGCGTTCTCCGAAGCGTGCGCGAGCGCCTGGCCCACCGCATCGGCATCGCTGTACAGCAGCGGCTTCCCTTTGAACTCGTACCGCAGGATCTGCTCTGGATTTTGCCCCACGCGGTCCGCGAACTTCTGGAATACGGCGTCGTGCGCTGATTCGTAGATTTCCTTGTCTTCCTTCCCGCCTCCGCTGCTGTTGCCGCCTTCGGACTCGATGTCGAGCATGCGCACGTTCTGCGGAACGCTGGGTGCGGCCGTGTCGAGCGTCTCGTACTCGGCGTCCAGAGAGTAGTAGGGGTAGGCTGGGGGGAATGCCGAAGGCGCGGGCCAGGGCTCATGTGGGCGCGCGGGGGCGGCAGTGTTGCTGGGTGGAGGGGTGGAGATGCGGGCTTTTTGCGCGAAGGTCTCGGGGAGCGAGGATGGGGTATCGTCCTTCTTCTCCTCAGACGAGACTTCGATTGCCGGGGGAGGCGTGGCGGTCGTTGGTGCAGCAGCGAAGGGGTTTGCGCTGCCGGACGAAGCAAATGGGTTCGCTGGCGCCGCGCTGGGGTTTGCAGAGAACGGATTCGAGAAAGGGTTGGCGGAAGCAGTCGAACTCGTGCTGCTCTTGACACCGAACAGCGACTCTCCAATCTTCGGCTGCGGCTTCTCTTCCTCTTGCTGGACCTCCTTCCTCTCCGCCTTCTTCTCCGCCTTAGCCGCCGCGCCCTTCGCAACACGCACTCCGCGAACACCCCTCACACTGCCTTCCTTCCTCCTGCAGGCTTTCCTCCGACAGCTCCAGATATACAGTCTGCGCTCGTGGCCGGGGAAGTGGTCGGGCAGGTCGCCGTTGAGCTCGAGAAGCAGGCTGAGAAGGCCGTTGCAGACTTTGCACTTTGCGAGCGCACCCGAGGGAGCCGTCGTATCGTCTATCCAGCTCTGTGTACAATTAGTGTGCAAAACCCCGAGCGTGGGGAGGGACGTACCGGCGCGCCACCAATGTGCGAAATGGCGTCTCCTGTGGCATCTTTGGTGGCGTAGCCGAGCAGAACATTTGTCTCGGTGTAGTCCTCGCCCTCGTCAGAGGATTCGCTCTCGTAAGGCGGCATTTTGGTCTAGTTCTGAGGTTTGGGGCAAAGTGTGAGTGTTTATCGCGGGGAATGTTCAAGTTCCAAAATTTTGGTGGGGCATTTTCCACAGGCCGGTCGAACTAGGGCGAAGTGGCTCAGCATCAACTTTCACATGCACTTGATGGATTCCCCATTCGGTCTTGTACGATACCATATGTTATTTGGTCACGAGGTATTTCAGCTGTTGGAGCCTCGATTCTCAGTCATCGCCAATCATGCTCTATCACAATCATCACGCACACTCGTCACAAGATCAGAACAGCATAGCACTTTAACATGTTCAGTCATTACTTCGTATGCTCAGGCTCCTTAGGCATTGGTTCATAAGTCCCACTCAACCGCTCAACGTATGGCCTCGCCTTATGCATGCCATCGGCCACCTTATGCAAGATGCCATGCTTCTCACCCTCCCGCTCATCGTGGTCCTCCTGTGCCGTCGTGAAAGAATCGTGAGAATGCGTAGAATCAACAGATGTCCTGTTTTTATGTTTCCGCTTGGAGAGAGTATGAGATCGTGGAGATATTTGTGAGGTGGGAGATTGGGTCACGGGGTGTGCATCTTCATAGCAGGTCGAAGGGGGATGCGTGGAGGCGTTGACGTCGAGTGAAAGCAGAGAGGCGGGCCTAGTTGGAGAACTTGTCGGGGACGTGCTTGCCCGTGGCTTTTTCGAACATGTTGCGGGCTCCATCTGTCTGGTACACGTCAGTTTTACTCCGGTTCCAAGATAAAGCGT
The DNA here is from genome assembly GCA_028584115.1 of Stagonosporopsis vannaccii. Taxonomy (NCBI): domain Eukaryota; kingdom Fungi; phylum Ascomycota; class Dothideomycetes; order Pleosporales; family Didymellaceae; genus Stagonosporopsis; species Stagonosporopsis vannaccii. The sequence goes on along the minus strand of VWXS01000111.1, from coordinate 96,308 downwards.
AGTGGCTTACGATCTTCTCATTGACAGCTCGGTTCTTTTGCGTGTCCTGGCCCAAGGAACCACCGAATTTCTTCTCGGCAGCGTCAAGGCCTGTATTGCCATTTGTCAGTATCTACTGTGGAGTAAGGCGATGCAGTACGAACCCTTGTCAAGGTAGTCTTCCTTCTGGCCGGCAGCAGCGTTGTTGGTGTTTGAGTTCATTGTCGTGGAATGCGAGAATACTGACGTGCTACAAGAAAAGTCAAGCTTTGTGTTAAGGGACTATTATAGTATGAGGGGAGGATTCTAGGACGTAGACGCCTCGTCATCGCTATTTTATATCTACACGAACTGTCGCCGTCCTGCTTCAGCGCCATGTTGCTGGAAGCCGTCGGATCCGACGTTACTCGTCAGATATGGCATCACAGTTCCAGATTACTTCACAGACCGTCGTATCAAAGACGGTGGAGGTCTGCCTTCAGCCCTAACAAAGGGTGCAGCGTCGTCACCGGTCACCAAAACTTGGCTTTCGGGCGCTTGGAACTTGGCTCTGGCAGAGAGGTGCCGAATATAGCGCAAAGGCAGACTACTAAGCATTTGCTGCGTCTTTGGGGGCTGTCATGCTCCGGATCGTGATGAAATTGACTGCATGCTTGGAGATACGCTGCACATATGTGACTTCGTGGTGATCGCTGCATGCGGGTCAATGCCTCCAGCCGCCCTGACGTCCACTTCGATTTCATGCTGCAGATATGACGTCAGGGCTTATCGAATGTCCCTTATCGGGCATGACGCTGCTACGAACCGTGTCATGCGCTGCGAGCGATGTCGCTGTCCTGAACGATGCGCATCTAAAAAAGGGTCCGATGATCGTGCTTCTCTCGGTCCCGTTGTGGGAACTCCTGTGGAGAAGCGTGGTGTGTGTGGGCCGGTGCATGTCAGGATGTTCCATGGCGATGACATGCATTTATTGGATCTTTTATGGTTCGACAGCAAGTCCGCCGAAGAAGCAGCGGAGAGAAGCTTTGGCGAAATTGCTTGGGCACGAAGGGAATACGACTTTGATATGGTAGTGAAATGTGTGCATCTTGCTTGAGCTAACTATACAGGCAGCAACTGCCGCTTCTATCATTTCGTGGCGATCGATCGCAGCATCGAGCCATCTACGGCCGTGAAGTCATAACAACCCACTCAATGACCTAACAGTCAAACTAGGTATACCGCCCATTACAGTGGAACGAAGAACAGGCCAGGGTATCTCAGATGGGTATCGAGCCTCCTCTGCTGACGTGGCAGGTTGCAGGCGTGGAAAATAGTGGTCATGTATGGACCAGAGATGTACAAGATGACCAGTGAACGCCGGTGCTGAAAGGCACAAGATGAGGAAACGCTAAATCGCAAGACAACAAATCAAAACATCAAAGATGTACAGAAGAATGTGACAACGTATGTGGAGAAATTCAAGCAAAGTGCTTGATGAGGAAGTGGAGCAGCTGGCAGAAGTCGCGATGGAGTTCAACAAAGAAGTTTTCTTGTCCGACGATTTCGGCCAAGCTCTTAGGTCTTGAAGAATCGCGCGAAATGCGAGGAAAGCCGTCGGGATCGATTCTTTTGGCGGACAGGAATGATGATACGGGGGTGATGTTGCGAGTTGTGGGTGAGCTAGCAGTGGATGATATATTCCGATCCTTCTGCGGTGATGTGAACAGGGGCGGCATTGAGGAAGCGGATGTTCCCAGTGGGGGAGTTTCAGGAATGGCAGACGTAGGGCGCGACTCGCGCTCCACCTTCTCCGCCAAAGCAGAAATGCGATTTGCAATGCCCTGAAAGACTTCGGTGACCTTGACCATGGCCTTGGTAGCTTTCCGGCAGTCGCGTCCAACCATGGCAATGAGCGCGTAGTGCTTGATGGATCCACGAGCTCGGGAGTCCTGGATTCGGAAGATGTATGCGATGGTGTAGCCAGCGACAGGGTCTCCGAACATGATGGCTCCAGAGGAATTGCCGCGCGGGAGGACCTCTGTGGAGAGGGTGCGCATGCATGTACGCTTTAGAGAAGAATAAGTAGTAGGTGATTGAGGCTGGTTGGTAGAGATGTATGTCAGAGTATGGGTGTGCATGTTCCTCGAGGTGACCAAAGGCGAGGGCGGAATTGAGTTGGGATATGAGCTGGCACTGCTCTCGAATGACTTGGACTGCTCAGTGTCAGACATCTCAGAGGAGTGGGTGCTGCTGGCATCGTCGCCGAGGTAGGGGCCGCGAACGGGATAGTTCTGGGAGCTGCGAAGGACTGGGCTGCCATTCCTGCCCCGTCCGTCCTTGGAAGGGCTCCCTGGGGCACCATTGGGAAGCTTGTCGCAGAACTTCTTGGGCACTACCATCTGGCAGTTCTCGCACGAGTCCGCGTCCGAGTCGAAGGTGCTGCTCGGGCGACGGCCGCCAAAGCTGCTGTCAGACGAAGAGAGGCTAGGAAAGTAGGGGTTGTGGGAAGGCGAACGTGGGCTCGTGGGCGGTGTCTCGAAAGGCGAGAGCTTGGGCAGGCGGCCCAGCTTCAGCGACGAGGGCTGGTCATAGAGTCCGTAGCTGGAGTAGGACGAGTGCGGCTCGTCGGTGGGCGGCGTGACGCATGGATTGCATGAGCCGCATGGCGCAGTCGAGGCCTGGGTGCAGATGATCGATGTTGGACCGTGGACCTCGCAGAAGTGTGCCAGCGAGATCTGTGGCTGTCAGTCATGTCGTGTCAAGCAGGACGCGCACGGATGCATACCGTGAAATCCATCTTCTCCCTCTGTCGGACGTCTACGACCTCATGGTGCGCGGGAGTGTGTGCGGGTGGGTCGGAACGGCGGCTCAGCTGACAGATGCAACGCGGAGGGGGTGGTCACGCTGCGGCGCGGGCACCAGGAATGCGACGGCAGGGTGGTGGTGGTGCGGTGGGTGGCAGACGGCGCGACGAAATACTCCACAGGTTTCAGACGGCAACGAGGTGGCAGTATCGCGTGGTGGTAGCAGTGGTATCAGTGGTAGGGCAGCATATGTATGTGGCGCCGGTTGGGGCAGACATGTCTTGGGTGGGCTCAAAGGGATTATAAAGCCGCCACCAGCACGCAGCAGCGCGGCAGAGCTACACCAGATGCGACCGACGAGAGCGACAGAAGAGTGCAGCGCGCATGCGCCGAGCACGACGGCGGGGCTCTAGCTCGCCCGAATGAACCATGGCAACTAGTCATTACGGCGGCGCGCGGAGCATCGTGGGCATCCGTGCGAGACGGTGTTGCGGTGAATGGCACGCGCTTCATTGGCTCGCTGCGTGCGAGCAGCGCAGCGCCGAACATTCTCGACTGACATGTGAGGAGCACACAAGCCGGTGTCATGGCGTCGACCGCGTAACGAGGGCTGCACTCGTCGAGTACAATGCATTCCGAGGTCGTGCACTCGCCGCCCGCATTGCAGCTCCGTGTCTCCCTCGTCCACACGTCTCGTGTCGCCTCTGCTGTGTCTGGGGAACGCACAGGACGCAGGCCAGGTTCCCAGCAGCCTGGCGCTGTGACGGCCATCCTGGCCAATAATGACGCACCGGAATCTGCTGCTGTCGAGCCCAGCGCCGTTCCCACTCAAGGTGGAATGAATGCACATCTGGCGTCCGCTCCGGGTGCATCCAACTGCCATCTTCGGGCCTGCGATCTGCGTCGCGGCCTGCCAGCTCCTCCATCTCAGTCCACCACTCGCTCACCAGCGGCCGCTCAGCGTCCGCTGCCCCTGATGTGCATCCCGTGCAATCCGTGCAACGTCATTCCTGGAATATCTTTCTCCCAAACAATCGCGGCGCAATTTGGATAACGGCTGTTCCTGACCGTTTCACCTGCGCCGTGCGTAATGCGCGTTTTGGCTGAATGCACTGCCTGTCATGCCGCCCGCAGATCCTGCCACTGCCATCTGCACGTCTTCGCGCGGTGCTCCGCTCCACGGTGGGATGAGGTGGACCGCAGGTGGGCCTTTGATCTGGCCGCAACACTCTTTGCGCAACGGCAATCCCCGGCCTCGTGTCTTTATTGGCTCTCAGTGCCTCGTCTCGCCCAGCAGCCGGTCAATTACCACAAAGGGCTTAGCCTTCCACCCTTGTGACAGTCTTCCAGAAGCAATGCACGAGCTTCTTCTATTATGTGGGCCCATAACCACACAAATCCACAACGTCCGGTCGCTTCTTCGCCGAAATCTGGTTGTGGAGGGCAACCTCTGCAGGGTCTGTAGCCTCCCAAGGAACTGCCGGAAACAATCTCGTCGCCTTTGCTTTTCGGCACCAGCACGCCGGATGTCGCAGCATCTTGATGGGAAGGGCAACGTTCAGAGAAACAACCCAAGCCAACTGTGGCTCAACGAGCATCGTGAAGTTCCAAATGGGTAAAGTCCGCATGCAGGATGAAAGCACAGGTGCAAACGCCAAAGCCCAGAACGCAGCACACTCGTAGCGATCTCGTGTAGGAAGGTCACGATCAAAACAACACGCTAAATGCTCAAGCTTTGAAATTGAAGCGCCCTGAACCTCACGAGCGAACCCACTTTCTATCGTCAGAAGGACGCCAGTCTTTAGTTGCCGCTGATGGGTGTGAGCTTCCGTTCGTAGCGCGCTACGCACCAAAGCAGTACGTAATGCATAGCACCTGGTTGCATCGAAACAGAGAAACTAGAGAAAGCTGCGGACACGAACCTCAACAGTGCAAATCTCACGATAGCTGACGACGAGCCTAGAATACACGCGTGACCAAGCCTCATTGCGGACCCGCGACAAAAACTGCAGGCATCTGACCATTGCAAATTACCGTCTCCTACTGTCTACGGTCTCCTTTCTTCCATCTCACCATCGATCGCCACACACTCTGGAGCTGCCACTCGCAAGATGTCGTAGCCCATGATTTCGTTGATGTACTTTCTCGAAGCTTGTAATTCCTCGTACCGTAGCTTCTCTGCAGATGTGAACGCTCGACTCTCCGGCCTCATTAGCTGCACTATCCCTGGCTCCCAGATCTGGTCAAGTTGGGTAATACCAATACTGGTGCATGGTATGTCATCTAGCAGCGCAGGTGAGACGACTCCAACGTCTTTCCAATGAGCTCTCCAACACTTGCTCGCATGCGGCGACAGGTGCGTGATGTAGGCGTGCAGATATCTCCTCCGCTCTGCATACGTAGGACACGCGAGCAGCTTTGCAACTTGTCCTATGCCACCCAGTATCAGAAAAAAGGCAATGTCTTCTGAGCAAGCAGGGTGGTTTGACCATCCCCTCAAGAAGTTGCCGACGGTTCGAGTACGGCAAGCAGGGCGCAGCTTCTGCCGCAACACCTGTAAGATGAAGCAGTACAGGTAGAAGTATCGCAGCCGCAATGGTGCGTCCATCCGTTTCATGGTCTTGACGTCGTGAGCGGTCATGCTTCCTGTGGTACAAATGTCATAACCAATATGCGACCGTGGTCGAATTTGTCCAAGATCTCTGTCTAAGACCGCTCGTCGATGCTCTTCAAGGAAATACCCAACGCCAAACACGAGCGGCATCATCTTCTCGTAGACAGACGTCCACAGCTGCTTCTGACGAGGATCGACCTGCTCCTGCACATCGCCGAGGATGAAGTCGGCAAGTTGTCTACTCAGCCGTATGGATGCAATGTGCCTCCTCCGCATAGCAAGGAGATACTGAAAGTCGCCGTCAGTTGGCCTTGCGGTCGGGTACAGACGCAGATGAAGGTTGCCCATTCGATGCTTCACCCAGTATCGACTGAGCGAGGGCGCAGAGCCCGCTACAAGCACATTCAGAATGCGACATGTTTTACGCAGTGCCAGCAGATCTGATATGGATAACTGGCTGAGGATTAGAACATGAAGTTCGTTAGGCAGCCGCAGCAGAGCCTCAAAGAACGGACTGCAACACCATCAGCACGTGCACAGAAGTCTGAAGATCAAACAACCGACCTCGACAAATTCGAAGACAAATGCTCGTTCCAGCCTTCAGTCCTTGCACCTCGCAACGACGCAATCAGTCTGACTGCCGCTTTGCGATAGCTTGGGCGTTTCCTCTTGGTACCCTTCTCCACAAGAGCCGCCGCAGATCGATACCCACTTCTCTCGCGGTCAGGCACCGCAAAGCCGCTGCGGGATTTCTCCATCGGCATTGCGATCTTCCTCATCTCGCTGCAAGACACACTGGGGCGGGTCGCAGCAGTCGGCCGACAATGACCGGGCGCGTGGGCGGGATCCAGAACAGCCTTGCAGAGCGTCGGCAGGCGGGTGTCGTCGGCGCAGCAAGCCGCTCAGCGCTTGTGTAAGGTCGGCTTCCAGTCCGGATTCATGGTCGCGGCAGCAGCATCGCCAGAGTCACACGAGAGAGTCGGGGTGCAAGCGAGGTTGGAAGGTGGGTTGGCCGGTCGTCGACCAGTGTTGCGCACTAGGCACGGCGAGGCCAGCGTGGGGTCACAGCGAGCTAAGGCCACGAGGTGCAGCGCTGAAACGTCCTTTGCCCAGAATAGCACAAGTCGCGCGTGAGCTACTACGCTGCGGCGTGTGGCGCAGGCATGTCCGTCCGCGTAAGTTCCTAAATCCAAACACGCGACGCTTGTCAGTTGAAGCTGTGTGGCGAAATGGAGCGCGCCTTGAGGTCGAATTCTCAGGCTGCCGCTTCTATGCGCGACATCTCGTGGCCACGGGCGGTGCCAACCCAACCTGTCTCGCGCTGTGAACGAGTCCGGGGTCTCCGACACACCGCTGCTGGCTGCCAATGCGAGGCGGGCTGACCAGGTACCCATGAACTTGATCTTGAATCTCAATTGACCCGCAGATAACGGCCTTGATGTCCGAGAGCAGCAGGAGCATGTGTTCACATTCACGTGGTCGCAACAAGACCGCGGAGCCAAGTATCGCTCTCCCCAGCCCTAGGAGACTCACCCTCTATACGCGTATCCGGTGATCCGCGTCTCGCCTCTGAAGCCAGACGCCCAACCCAGAAGCTGCACATCGATCACCCTCACCACAAGCCGTGACGTGTCAGACGTCGTGCCCCAACTATCCTTCTACTACGCAGCCGTATGTCACACTGCACTGTAGCTCGCAACCTCATAAACTCCAGGATCTTCAGTCCACCCCTCGACCGTGCAGAATCATGTCTTGATGTGGTGGGATCGTCCCTGTCAACCGTCAGGTCAGGCGCCTTCAGGCCACCCGCTGTACCGCGCCGTCTGCATGCTGTGGACAATGAGGCTGCAGATCACGGGTACTGCTGTTCGCGAGGCCTGTGAGATGCATGTCGATGTTGTGTAGAGGTGGAGTACCTAGCGAGGTGGTGGTACAACGCTTGGTGGTACGGCGTTGTTGCTCCGCTTCCCCGGCTGGGGATCTGCATGTGCGGGTGTCAGAGGCTGGGGTGTCGAGGTAAGGAGGGTTGTGACGTGTTGAAATGTTGTAGAGCAAAGGAAGTACAGTGAGATCCCCGGAAAGCTTGTAACCTGTCGGATGAAGAATTGAAGTCTGTGAAGCAGAGATCGTCTAAGAAGACGGTTACCCGGTGAGGTTCACAGCGTTCTCTGGCTGTAATTAATTCACGGTCGACGCAATGTTGCTCATCTATCCGTCTGTTTCCGCTTGTGAATGCGGTCTTGTCCATGTATCTGTTCCTTCGCTATCAATATTCTTGCTTCTTTCTCACCATCACATGTTTTTCGTAGCAATCCTGCTGTTTCAAGACGCGTGCGTCTTCACCGATCTCACTTTCCTGTCTCTTCGATGTCCTTTTCTAGTCTGCTTCCACTTCCTGCTGCCTATGCGTCTGTCGAAGAGCGCTTCTTTTTGAGATGAATGGCCACTGATTGGGTCCAGGACAATGTATACGCAAATTCAATGCCAGTAGGGGGCAATCGACAACTGTGTTGCATCGTCGAGATGTGAGCCGTTGTTTCTGAGTTTGTTCTCCGAAGAGTGTAGAGTTTCTGCTTGCTCACCACAGTATATGGGGATTGGTGAGTCAGTGAGAGTCTTTCGAGAGATTCGGTGACTAGTGTTGCGTATTCCTCGATGGCCAAGAAGGCCCCAGGATCTGAGAACACCAGTTGACTGGATAATGTTCTATCTATCTCCTTTCGCTCCATCTCGTCGACTAGCTGCACAACTACAACACCATCCACTAACATCGCTTCCCCACCGGCACCATATCCTACTGGACCGGAGCACGCTTGAGCCTCATCGAAGCCACGGAGCAGCTTCACCCAATTGCCTGGAAAACATCAGACAACGTTCACAACCATTTCCGTATCCTTACTAGTGCACATCTCAGCTTGGATGTCCCTGCACTGCTGATAGGTCAGCCACTAATCTCGCTTGTGTTACTCCAGTTCGCCACTCACCACTCCATCACCAGCATTTGTCTCAGGTTTGTGTTGCGGAGGTAACATTTATCGACTTGCTCACTACGGAGTATGCGCTTGTCTCGGTCGCTTTACTTGTTTACGCTAAGTGCCAAGGTGCTATGGTTAGAGTTGCACGTTGGAGTGACCGCAGGATGGAACGTGTACTTTTAATGTTTGGGTGAATAGGAGGATGCAATGGTCGCCTTTTCTTCAATATGCTTCTCAGCACTCTCCCTTGATACTACCTGAAGGACGTCGTCGTACACGCAAAATTGCTCGCCATTTTGGAATCCCCGGTAGTTTGGACTTCTCCGTGAACTGAGCATTCATCGCAGTTACCTGGCGGAGTATCTCCGGAGGAAATCACCATCATATCTGCAGCAGGAGTTTTTCAAACACCAACAAATAACCTCATTCACCACCCTCGCCTCGGTGCTTCCACAGATACAACGCAGCTTCAACGCTTTCGCACACTACCATCATGGCACCTCTCGCCGCCTCACTCAGATCCATCATGCTCGCCACCATCCTCGTCGGGCTCTTCGTCTTCTATCCTTCCGTCGCTGCCGCCCTCCCAGGCGTGCCCAAGTCTAACCAGCGAACTTGCACAAACCACGTCGTCAACCCCTCCTTCGAAACCGGTAGCACCACCCCCTGGCTCCCAATCGTCGAATCCGCATGGTCCACCCGCGGCGTCTTCGCAGATCCCTTCACCCATTCCGGCACACACCACTACTACGCGCACGCTACCTCGACCGTCGATTCCAGCTTCACTTTGTCTCAGTCTGGCGTAGACGTGCCTGTAGGCAGCACTGTAGACTGCCATGCTTGGGTTGCTTCCAAGCGCAGCGAGGGCGCTACTAGAGTTGAAGTGTTTCTGGATGGCCTTAGCTGTGGAGCTGGGCAGCTGGGTGTTGGGGAACAGGGATGGAAGAGAGTCGGGGGTAAGATAAAGGCTGTTGGCGCGGGTAATGGAATGGTGGGCAGCACGATTGCGGTTGTTGCAACAAGCAAGAGCGCCGGCGATGAGGGATGGGAGATCTGGTTCGATGATGTTGGGGTTGCGAGCTGCTGAGCGGAAGTCGCATAAGATGCTCGTTATGGCTCTTCTACCAGAGCGTTGGTCGTGGAGATCATTTTACCATTTCAGTGCGGGCCCCAGCATTGAAGGTCTTCCACCTCCACCTACAACAGAATAAGAGAGCGTTCAATTCCTAGGCACCGACAATATCAAAGTCGAACCAATTCTAGATTGAACTCACAACGCAGAATGAGTGGATCTCTGCTCCATTGCCAGACTTCCTCGAATCGAAATGGGACGCATCTTTCCACTCACTAAACATAGTACTGACGCATCAGAGTTCAACTTTCATTTCTTGAGGTTACTCCATCTTTCGTTCCTTAAGCTTCTTCTTGACTCCCATCTCAACCGGCAACACCGTCCCATTGAAGGCTGCCATGGTCAAGCCGAACCGTGAGCGGACACGTGGCTCCCAATCTTCCGAAAAACGCTCTTCTGTAAGCATAGGTTTGAGGTCGTCCACGCGGCCGCCGAAGATTGTGAGCATTGTAGAGGAACTGCCCCTTTGTGTCAGCGCATGGTTTAGTCACCTTCCATTCTATGTCCAGGCTTACTTTGCGCTCCCGAACATGTTATGAAACAGGCTCTCCGAATACTTGGGGTTTTCAGCACGCGCCTCACTCCTTCTCTTTGCCAGCTGCTTGCTGAGATCCTCCTTGGTCAACAGTAGCTCTCCGCTGCTTCCTTTCCCTGTGGCGATGCCAAGAAGTTCATGAACGAGCGGCAAGTCCGGCTTTCCTTGGTCAGGCACCTGCGCCGCGTCTCGCCTTGTCAGACTCGCATCATGTTCTATGGCGTTGTGTTTGCTCAGCTCCTCAAGATCAAATGTACCAGACCAGTAGGAGCGGCCAAGGAAGTCAGCGGAGAACTTGGGGACGAAAAAGCAGAATGACGGTGCAAAGTTGAAGGTTTGCCGCACGGTCGTGTTCAATTCACGAAAAGCAATGTTCTTGCCATCGTGCGGAAGAATGCCATGGTTGGCCCTGAGATTGTCAGCTCACTGTCAATCCAAAAGTGTGTCCGCAAGTACAATGCGTTCAGCATTGGACATGCTGATCGGGAGTCACCCTCGCGTGGCGGTACGTATTCTGGCCAAGTCCCTGCATGACCGGGTAGACCTGCAGCAATGACCGTGTTGGGTGCATGAGCAGGAAGTACGAGGTTCGCTAAGAAGAGACCGAAATCCCACGTCACTACAGACAGGTCAATCAACGGTTTCGTTAGTTTTTGTGTCAACCCCATTTTGTTCTGGTAGGTACTTGTTGGAGCTTCGGCGTTGGGAAGAGGGATAGAGTTGCGTATCTAGGGGAGCGTTCGTGGCTCGACTTAAGACACGAGTGAGGTTGCCCAAAGCTGCAATCGCTACCCACCATGATCTGTGACGCTGCCTCTTTTGGCATCTGCTAGCGATGTGATCTACGACAGTTCAGCTCACAATGTGTTGTTGCTGCATGGCGGAATTTATCGGCGACACATCATTGGCCCGTGGTTTCTTCTGCGTGCATTCTCTCCACATGACGCTTTTCGTGATCTACGCACGGTGTGACTGATGGGTACGCAGTGCCACGCTTATGCCGGGTTGTGAGTAACGATATCTTTCTCATTGGTGACCATTAATTATGTGCGAGGAAGCGCCAGGCGGACATTGCGCCCTGCTTGGAGTTGAGGTTTATTATTGGCTTTATTGATTTTTGAGTGTTGATCAATGCCTGACTCTAGTTTGGGCTGTTCTTTCTGCGACTTCGTGTTCAATGACCAGGCGACTTCCTGGCTTGCTCTGCTCTTTCAAATCGATCCACGCGGAGTGTAACCGCAACCATGGTTCGAACCAATACAAGATGCCTTGGGCAAGCTTGTTAAACGTAAGATAAATTTGGTGTCGCTTGCAGCAGGTGGCGAGACCCGTGAATACTCCTCCTCTTCAAAGCACGGCTTGACGTACTTCTAACGCGACTGAACAATCGAACAAGCTCCACCCTGTGCAACAGAGCCACTTGAACCCCTAGTGAGGATCTGATTCCGTGCTACTGCAACAGAGGGCGGGATCTGCTCATGACATGCCCTTGGGTGGAAAACTCGACGCCTTCTTGTGCGCCTCTTTCGAGATCCTCGCGAATCTTAATGTAGCAAGACTAGCCCATTTTCCATCCCACTGCTTCAGCTTTTGCAGAACGGCATCGTCTTCGAGATCTGGAACCCAGAATCCAGCGGCATACTCGTCCTGTTCGGTGGCCCTGGCTTGCTCCAGCAGAGTTTGGCGGGTGCTTGGCGGCCTCCCTGTACGGCGTTCTGCTTTGAGCTTTGCAAGCTCCTCATCGTCACGGCCCAAGTAGTCCTCTATCATGGCCTGAAGCTCCTTAATGCTTAGAGGAGAAACATGCTCTGCCGTGTATGACTGGAAAGACTTTACTCTGTTTACTGTGATGATATATCAGCGGAGTGAAAAACGGTCAATCTCTTGGTACCGCATACAGTAATGTCTGTTTTCCTTTTCTCTCAACTTCGTAAGGCGATTGAGCTTGTCATCACGAGCGCTCGCACGCTGCATTCGCTTTGTATCTCGACTTCCTTCGTGCAAGTTGGGATTCTTGCCCTTCTTCTTGGCGATCGCCTTCTGCACTTTACTGAAACGATCGCTGACCATGGTGACTGGCTTTCTGTGTTGAAGTTGTCGTCTGTTCTGGCCTGGAACTTTTTTGAAAATCGTCGGGGTTAAGGAAAGCGCTAAGGAGCGGACGCTAGCTGAACCTACCGTAGCACACGCGCGCATGTGGATCCCTTCTACGACGCGATGAATGCTCCACATTGTCGAGAACATCTGCTTGTCACAGGCCGCAAGGCAGCTCTCACTCAAATCAGTCTTCTTCACTAGCCCCAGCGCACTCTTCGGCGCGTCTCAGATGAAGTTCATGCATCCAATGTCATCATAGCAGCAACTTGAACAGCCTGGTGTTTAGGCTTGACGCGTGAGGGGCAAATTATCGAAGATGGGCATCTCTGGTATGTACACCCTCGGACCTCCATACATAAGCTGATGGAGAACAGGGCTTCTACCACTACTAAAGTCTATTCAAAAACCATGCAACCTGAAGAAATTTGCAGGCCAGACTATTGGCGTCGATGCCTATGGCTGGCTGCATCGGGGAACGGCTGCCTGTGCCATTGATCTGGCTCTGGACAAGCCGACCACGAAGTCCGTCTCCATGCTTCTATGGCAAGATGATTAGCTTACCTCGGCTCAGATACATTGACTTCTGTATGCACCGCGTCCGCATGCTTATCCATTTTGGCATCACACCGTACCTCATCTTCGATGGAGACAATCTGCCCAGCAAAGCCGGAACCGAGAAAGACAGACGGGAGAGGAGGAAAGAGGGCAGACGACTAGGACTGGAGCTGCTCAAGGTTGGAAAGACGTCACAAGCACAGTTGGAGCTGCAGAAGGCTGTTGATGTTACTCCAGATATGGCCCGGGCGTTCATCGAAGAGCTGAAAGCCAGCGACGTCCAGTACATCGTTGCGCCATACGAAGCAGATTCGCAGATGGTCTATCTGGAGCGTAAGGGCATCATCGACGGCATCTTGTCCGAAGACTCAGATCTCTTAGTCTTTGGCGCAAAATGCCTGATAACAAAACTCGACAAGTACGGAGACTGCATCGAGGTCAATCGCAGCCACTTCACGGCCTGCAGAGAGGTCAGCTTAGTGGGCTGGTCGGACGCAGACTTCAGACGAATGGCGATCCTGAGTGGATGCGATTACTTGCCAGGCATTGGAGGTTTAGGTTTGAAGACCGCACATCGCATGCTTCGGAAGTACAAAACTGTGGACCGTCTGGTCAAGGCTGCGCTGTTTGACGGCAAACTGAAGGTACCTGCGGGATTCATGGCAGACTTCGACCAAGCAGAGAAGACGTTCTTGTACCAGTGGGTATTCTGTCCCATCGAAAATCGCCTTGTCAATTTGACACCCCTTGCGGATGGTGTTGACATCGCCGACATGCCGTACTTGGGTGAAGAGGTAGCAGCGCATCTTGCAGCAGGTGTGGCAAAGGGCGACTTATATCCACGCACGAAGCTTCCTATTACCATTGCTGTCAAGTCGACTCCCAGAAGCAAAGTTTTTGGAACATCTAGAAGGACATCGTCAAACATGCAGACACCGGACCTCAAAGGTAGCAGATCGATCGATAATTTCTTCAAGCCGAAGCGCACGCCCTTGGCCGAGCTCGATCCCAACATTTTTACACCATCGCCGAGCCAGCAAGACCTTATAGAACAACAACGGAACAGTGTTGGCTGGACCGCAGTACTAGCACCGGAATTGCAGTCCTCACAACGACCGTCATTCCCAAGCACCGCTCCTCGGCCTGCAAGAAGGATCATATCCGATTCCATAGGCCGTAGACGATCCGCTCCACATCCGTCTAAGCGACAACGCTTATGTTCCGACTCTGTGCTCAACGCTCCGAATGCAGGCGGAGAGAGCGTTGTGCGAAGTCAGTTCTTTGCATCGACTATGCCTGAGCCAAGTCCTTCGGTTCGCTCAAATAAGAACAACAGGCGAAAGACAGAAGGCGGATTTGACCTGTACTCTGATGACTCGCTAGGAGAGGCTATTGCTGTAGCGGCGGACCTTGAGGAGTCTGCCTCACAAGCGAAGAAGAAACTCAGGATATTCAGCGATACACAAAACGACACACAGTCAACCGCCACTACGCGAACGTCTACAGCTGAGTCACAAGAAACGACTGAGGTTTTCACACCTGTCACATCATTTGGAAGTCCAGAACCTGAGGCCACAAACAGTACTTCATTCTCATCACAGGTCAAGGAGCTACGCACCAAGTTCACTTACAAAGGACCCGAGTCAAGTCAAACAAGTTTGACCAGCACGAAGGATAGCAAATCACGCAGACGCAGCAACGGACCACGCGCGTTTTCTGGCGAGCCGCTGAACCTCTTCTCTACGAATATGAAAGAAACCAGTGTGGAGAGTATTGTACCCGGCACGCCACCTACTGACGATCGGCTTGACATAGAAGACTCGGCGTGGGCTGCTCTCGACACCGAGATAGTAGTGCCTGCGTCTTCGCCGCCTGTAACACCTGCGAAGAGGCGGCGCTCTTCACTTAAAGGAAGCGAGGATTTCCTTGTACAAGAAAGCGATGGTGAAGACATCTGTTCGCCACGCAAGCCCTTGTTCAATCTCAACCGATTTGCTTTTGCTGGTTGAACCCACAACTTTGAGAATTGTATCTTGAGCGGGCACTGGCGCTACGTTTGACGGCAACGCCTTTTACGATTGTACGTTGAGGCCTTGAAATAACCACTGTATTGTATAGCATAGCATAGCGTAGCGGCGTAATTCACAGCGCAATACCCATCTGTTATGGACTATATCTGGCATTGTGCTCCAAGTCGGAAGTTCATATACTACTATCTCCAGGAAATACGTCCATCAGATCAAGGCTGCTCAATGTCGTTGCATTGTGCAGACACATCGTAATCTCTACAGAAGATGCTATAACTCTCAACGACAAATATCTCATCCTGTACACAAAACTCTCCCACATCCATCCAATATCGCTGAACTGCCCACTCTTGTTTCACAATGCCATCGAATCAAATTGCAACCACTATTATAGTTCATGTGGCGGCTCGAAAGCGCGCCAAGGTGCTCCCTGCGAACGGGACACAGATGCGCCCGCCGATGCAATTGAAGAAGCTGTTTGAGAAAAAGAAGGCAATCAAGGAGGAGACGACTGCGCGAAGGGTGCCAAGGATCACTGTGACGCTGGCATCGCCTGTTCAAGTCTGTGTTGTACTGCACATTGTGTGTCTGTGTTAAGGCCGTGGATTCGCCGAGTCGTCACTGACACAATGAAAACCATCTCAGAATAGGGTATGAGCATCCCTGGTTCATTGGTAAGATGCGCTGTTGAAGGTATCTCAATCCTATCTCCACTGTATCACTTATAAAAATAACCACTGCTTCTTCTTGAACACTATTTCGGTGCGTCGGTCAATGGTACGTATTGCACGCCGTAAAGCCTTGTCTGATCCACACTACCATCCTCATTCTTGTTGATGACCCAAATATGCTGATTCCAGCCGTCAGAAACCGGCACAAAAAGACGACCAGGCGCCTTCAGCTGCTCTGTCAGCTCTTGGTGGTGCTCCGCCGCCGCAGCCCCGACGTGAATTGCATCGTACGGCGCGTCTTCTTTCCAGCCTTTCCTGCCGTCGCCGGTAACGAATCTGACCTGTCCTGACTCCAGCATTTTCTTCCCTTCTTCTGACTTGGACATGTTGGCGTTCGCCATGTCGACTAGCGGCTGGATGTGGTCGATGCCCACCACTTTCCCGCTCGGTCCAACGAGGTTCGCCAGCACGGCTGTGAGGTACCCAGACCCAGAGCCAATATCGAGGACTTTCGAGCCGGGTTTCAGGTAGTCTAGTAGTGACTCGCATGCATTTGCATGCATGTGCGGTGCGGAGATGGTGGCGCTGTGGCCTATGGGCTGGGGTCTGTCATCGTAGGGGTTGCGTGGGGCGAAGTGCGCGCGGTCGACCTTATGCAGTGTTAGCCCTTTTGTAAGGTCATGTTTCTCCCTGACGCGATACGAGTATCGTCGTGGGGAGTACCTGCAGCATGGCGTCTTTGACGCGTTTTGTTTCAATCAAGCCATTCTTCTCGAGGTTCTCGATAAGAGCTTCGTTAGAGGAGCCCGATGATCTCCAAGCCATGGTAAAGGATCTAGGATGGCGTAGGGCTTGAAGCTTGAAAGCTAGACACGGACCAAGCGGCCGGCGAATGAGGGGAGCTAGGATAGACAGCTTGCAGGAGTGTCTTCCGGAGGTGCAGAACAAGGTTCAGATAGCAGCTCGAGATGGAGCTATGCGATATTGACTGTATGAAGATGCTACACAAAAACACAGAGCAGGAGAGACAGGAACAAAGGAGACATCGGGCTTCTTATAACCGCAATCACGAGCTCAGCAATGAGGGGTGCAGAAGGGACAAGCACCAAACGTCACCAACATTATCGATAAGGCAGGAGCGTGGGACCCACTTTTCTGGCACCATCCCTGTCACTCCCGTCCAAAAGTTCGAGGAAATTTCCGCGACCGAAGCCCGCAAGCACCGCACGAACACGACAATGGCGCCGCCCGCTTCGAAACGTAGAAAGCTTGAGCAGTCCGAGGACGAGAGCGAGGGCAGCTTTGCTGAATTCGAGGAGCTCGAAAGCGCAGGATCTGACGCCGAAGAGGAGGCAAATGGCGAAGACAGTGATGTTTCGATGGAGGGACCAGCCGCCAGCGAAGATTTGAGCGACGACGATGACGCGGAAGAGAGCGTTGTACAGAAGAAAAAGAAGTCTGCGCCAGCGGTACCGGCTGTCTCCACACAGAAAGCGCCGAAAAGACCAGCTGCGACCCTCCAAGATGGCGCCTACACCTCCGAGTCGTTCAAGTCGAACATATTCAAGCTGCAGGTCGATGAGCTTTTGGAGCAGGTCAAGCCAAAGTACGGCAAGAAGGAGGCGCCGGCTGAGAACGCGATGCGCACGTTGAAGGAGATTATTGAAGCAATACCAAGCCGAGAGGCTCTGTTGGTATGTCCGATTACTTGGCCTTGCAGTACTTTGCTGATTTCCTGTAGGTCTCCGACGCTGAGAAAGCTCTTAAGTCTGCCGGCATCGTCGTCCCGTTCCCTAGCCCCCGCCCACCGAAAGATGCGAAGTACAAGCTCTCCTTCGAGCGACCGTCGAGCATAAACGCAACCGGCAGCTACCCGCTCAAGACCGCAACGAAGTCAGATGATGGCATTGCAATCGACCTCGTAGTCACCATGCCCAAGTCGGTGTTCCAGGACAAGGACTATCTCAACCACCGATACTTCTACAAGCGTGCATATTACTTGGCTTGCCTCGCCGCTGGCATTAAGGGAGCGAAGAAGCACAAGTTTGAACTGTCCTTTGAGACCAGGCATGGCAATCAACTGCAGCCAATAATCGTAGTGCGACCAAGTGGCAATGGCGACGCCGATGACTTCTCGAGCTCAAAGGCGAGAATCAACATTATTCCTGCCCTACCGGAGAATACATTTGCGCCAAATAAGTTGCTACTGAACTCCAATGCAGTGCGACCGAAAGGTGGCGAGGACGAGGAGATTGTAGATAAGACACTGCCACCGACGCCGTTCTACAACAGCACTGTGCAGTCGGATGCCAATGTTACGGCCTACCTAAAGTTGCTGTATGCGACAGCTACAAAAGCCGATGCTTTTAAGGATGCTTGCATCCTCGGCCGCATCTGGTTGAAGCAGCGCGGCTTTGGAGGTCACATGCGGAAGGGTGGTTTCGGCAACTTTGAATGGGCGGCCCTGGTAGCTCTCTTGTTGCAGCCAAACCAGACGACTGGTGCGCAGCCGTTGTCTCCTGGCTACAGTAGCTACCAGCTGTTCAAGGCTACTCTTCAGTTTCTGGCCCGTCACGACTTGAGCAAGAAGGCTGTGGTTTTGCAAGCCCACAACGTTGTTGTCCCCAAAGGTGACACAACACCTGTCTTTTTCGACGGACCTCGTGGTCAGAACATACTATTTAAGATGTCGCAATGGTCATATGCGGCCCTCCGTCAAGAGGCGAAAGCAACCGTGGACATGCTGAGCGACACCGTCTTTGACCAATTCGACGCGACCTTCATATTGAAGACAGAGCTTCTGAAGCTCAAGTACGACGCTACCCTTGAGATTCCTCTGTCGGCATTCAGTCTCGACACAACAAGCGACGATTATGATCAGAGGCTCATTGAAACTTGCCGAAAGCTCTACGACACCTTGACCCGCGCTTTGACTGACAGGATTGCATCAGTATCTTTCACAATGCCACGAGACGATCACTGGGCAATAACCACTCGACGACCGTACGAGAAACAGCGAAAGAGCATTCTCGTCAACTTCGCGACAGATCCAGCAAACGCCAACCGAACGGTTGACCATGGTCCAGCAGCGGAGAACAAGCAGGAGGCAGCAATCTTCCGCAAATTTTGGGGAGAGAAGTCAGAGCTGAGACGTTTCAAGGATGGAAGCATCACGGAGAGCATCGTTTGGTCGTCCAAGGACGCATCAGCCTCTGTGCTTGAGCAGATTGTGCGCTACATTATCCAGCACCACAAGATCGTGCATTCTACGGATGATTTGAAGTTCACTGGCGATGCTTTCGCTCATCTCATCAGCGCTGGGCGCATACAAGGCGCTTCAGGTGTGGCACCGTTCTTACCTATCATGAATGCTTTCGCCACAATGGAGAAGGACATTCGCGCTCTGGAAGATTTGCCATTGCAACTTCGTTCCATCAGAGCTGCGGACGCACAGTTGCGCTATGCATCCGTTGAGCCGCCGACGCCCGGACACGCACCTGCATCAGTCGTGCTTCAGTTCGAAGGCTCTGGACGCTGGCCGGACGACCTGTGCGCTATTCAAAGGACCAAGATCGCGTTCCTGCTACGTATCGCTGATATCCTCACCGAGTCGGACTCTGAATACACCTCTCGTGTTGGCCTTGAGAACCCTTCACAGCCCGCACAGAATCAGGCGTACTTGGATGTGACTTCAGCTGCCGGCTTTACATTCCGCATCCGCATTTATCACGACCGCGAAGTTACGCTGTTCGAGCGCCAACTTAAGGACAAAACCCTCGATGCCCCCTCTCGCGAATCCGCAGCCGCATCTCTCGCTCTGTATAAGCGCGAATTCGTGCAGTCTCCGCTCCACTCGCAAGTCTTGCAAACGTTGTGCACCCGCTTCCCGGCCTTGTCGCCCTCGATCCGCCTTACCAAGCGCTGGTTTGCCTCTCATTTCCTCACTCCTCACTTCTCCCCTGAACTCATCGAGCTACTCGTCATCCGCACCTTCTTGCAACCTTACCCCTGGGCCACCCCATCTACATCAACAGCGGGATTTTTGCGGACACTTGCGTGGCTCGGTCGCTGGGATTGGCGCCACGAGCCGCTGATTGTCGACTTCAGCTCCACATTCTCCGCCAACCCAGCAGACCTAGAAGACGCAAACCAGCAGAAGGGCATGAAGGCCAGCGACCTCGAACGCCTGCAAACCCGCTTCGAAGCTTGGCGTAGGATTGATCCAGCAATGAACCGCGTCGTGCTCTTCGCAGCCACCAACCTCGACGAAGAAGGTACAACCTGGACCGACAAAGCGCAGCCCGAAAAGGTGGTCGCCGCACGCCTGACCGCGCTCGCCAAAGCCGCTTCGCAGGCTGTCCGCGCAGACGAAGACCGCCTCCTCGCCCACATCAACAACGCATCGGGCACAGACTCCCCTGCGCTTTCCCCAGACGGCCTCTTCATCCCCAGCACATCCGAGTACGACATCACCATCAACATTGCTCCAAAGCACACGTCCCACGCCACCAAAAAGCGGCGTCCCAGCACGCAGCAATTCAAGAACCTCGAGATGCAACACGCGACACACATCACGCCCTCGACTCCCTCACTGCCCTTACTCTTTGCCCAAGACCTGCTCGCCATCTACGGCGACAGTGTGCTTTGGTTCTGGGACCCGGAGAGCCTGGACAGGATCCTGGGGCTGTGGAATCCGATTTCAACGGGTCAGAGGACTTGGAAGGTTAAGCCCGGATGGAATAGCACGCCAGTCAAGGTCAAGGCTGCTGAGGACGAGAGAGAGAAAGGGAGGGGCGTGGAGATTCGAGTCAATAAGGAGGCGGTTGTTAATGAGATAAGGAGACTTGGTGGAGACTTGTTGAAGGGTATCGATGTTAAGGCTTGATGTCACGGAAGGGAAGCTAGTCAATTGCATATCGCATGTGAGGAGCACAAATGATACCATTGGATTCGTCAAGAAAGTTTTGAGATGTAGTCATTTCATTCATGGTATATCGCTTGGAAATGTTCCCCTTGGTTCATCACGTTGTTCCATCGCCCTACCCTCCCCCAATCGCCCTCCCTCTCTCCAACACCCTCGCTCTTAAATGCTCCACAACCTCGCTTCCCAACCATCTCAACCTCCCATCCTTCCTGCTCTCGCGCTCGGCCCACTCAAACACACCCCTCAACACCCTCAACTCATCGACGCTCCAACTCTGCGCCAGCCGACCAAGCACGAGTCTCGACTCTACTACCGTACTCCTCGGATCAAGCATGGTCTTGGAGTGCGGATCGACCGGCAGCACAAGCGCAGCGTCACTGGTACCCACGAATGCGGCGACGGCTGGCAAGGTGAAGATCCAATGGAAGAGAAGGTGTGAGATGCGTGAGCTCTGGGCGTCGTTAAGGGCAACGAGGGTAGCGGAGAAAGAGGTCAAATAGGTATCTCTCGCGCTCCTACGGCGGACGTGGAGAGTCTGATTGCGTTCGAAAGCGTGGACGTGAGTTTTGTTATTGGCGAAGTCGAGAGTTGTGGGCCAGTAATTGACGTCTGTGGTTTCGATACGAGCTACTTCGTTGACCTCAGGGAGCAGGCAGGGGGCTACGAGGGTCTTTGGCGGTTGAGCCTCGTCTCTGAAATACACGATGATTGGCATGCTGATTGCGCGGCCTGTGTCCACGTCGCGCACAACTAGGCAACGTGACTCGGCGGCGAGTACCCAAAAGTGGCGGAATGCCTGCAGATGTGCGCGACTGTCCTGCACGTCTGAGGGGAAGAGTGGGTAGAACGCGCAGATCAGGCTTGCAATAGCCTTGTTGCTTCTACTGAAAGTTTGTGTGCCACCCGCGATAAAGAGTGCGCCGAAGGCCATGTGAGCTGCGAGGTGGCTGCCGTATGGGATGTCGGGACCAATACGGCCGTGGAGGGCACGCAGGCGGCGGAAGATCTCAAGGTCGCCAGTACCCGCCATAACAGTCGCAGCTGAGAGAGCGACAAGATCCTGACAATTACGGACCGTGTTGCGAGCCAGGCGAGAGTCGTAGCGAATCGAGGTGAGCTTGGCGATACGCATGAACTGATCGAGGTATTTGACTAGGAAGTCTCGTACTTCTAAGTCGCCGGTGCCTGCGTGCTTCAGGGAGATACTCCACAGCAATCCTGCGACAATATTGTAGAAAGGCATCTGCTCGCTGCGTAGCTTGATGATGTTCTTGAGATCGAAGTCCTGCTTATATTCTGCCGGTAGGTTCTTGATCATCCATTCATCACTTGCCTCGATGTTGTCCCACATGATGATGTGCTTGGCGAGAGTGCGAAGAAGGAAGATATCTGGCCGGACATAGTCAAATTGTGGCAGCGTATCGGGTACGTCGATCTTACTGGCGACCATACGATCGTGTGTCTTCATGTATATCAACGCAACAGCGATAACTGCCCCGGCGGTCGCCTGGTCCAGGATATGCACAACATTGACCGACCTTGGTGCCACAGCGACAGTCATCAAGCGCTGCACGATCTTCATGTCACGGAGACCCCCCAAGTCCCTGCCCTTGCCCAGATTAATAAAACCGAGAGCAAATCCAGCTGCCAGTCTATACGCCTCATCGCGGAGAGAGTCTGGAGGTTCTGAGGGGTCCGGAACCTCGACATGCTCGATTTCTGACAGCATCACCTCGCTCATACGTCGGTGTTGTGTGTTATAGTAAAGCAAACCAATGCCCATCAGTCCAGTCGTCTGGGTGTATGGAGACAAATTCAGCTCTGCTGCTCCTGCCGGTAGCATTCTAGTCACATGAACAGATAAAAGACGTGTGACCAGCGTGTCCATAGTTCCCATGAAAGAGGCGGACAGGCCTAGTAGCAGACCCACTGAAGTCATGGTGTGCTTTGGAGTCAGGTACTTAAAAGATAACCACTTGGCGATCGTGCGCAAGTGGCCATTTAGACCAAGTCCGAGCAGAAGACCTGCGTGCTTGTTGGTCAGTTCGGTCGGCTTATTGTACATGATCCAGGAGGTGTCGATGCCTTGCGCGTCTCGAGATATACTCAGACCGGCGGCGACTCCGGCGTTGAAGAAAGCCCAGAAATACTTCTCTTCGGAGTAGTTCTGCCGTTCAGCTGTAACAACGTTGCCCATTGGCTTCATCAAACATGATGTAGAGAAACCATAGAGTGGGTACTTCTCTGTAAGTAGTGGCTTCTTACTACTAAACTTGATCATAGAGCTACCAACCGGTAACGAGAAGGTACGAATCATGACCCACTGCATCATGACCTTCTGTCCTTCCAGTATCGCCGCTTCGTCAGATCTGCTGTCGGTGCGGTACTCTGCCACAGTTTGCCTCAAGGGCTCTAGAAGAGAGTGGACCTCCATGAATCGCCTGTCTTCGCGGAAAATGAGCCTGGTGATATAGTGGCGATCGACCTCAGCTGTGGATTGGACCGGTTCCAAACGCTCAGCGTTTTGGCAGATCGTGTGGACATCGCGCAGAGCAGTAGTGGCATATAGTGGGTTGAGATGAACGTCGTGAATGAAGCCTCCACCCGAGGTTGAGGCCAAATCAAGGTCCTCGCGTTGCACGAGTTGCAGCAAAGAACTCGACCAGGTGGTAGGCGGGCTAGCTTGGCATCTGGTGATGGCTTCCATGAGCGGTGCCTTTGCAGCTTCAGGTAGAGTCGCAATGATGTCTGTACTCATTCTGCAAGTCTGGATGAGCTCTACCACACTCCTTGGGCTGAACGACGGATCGACATCGCGGAAAAAGGTATGCAAGGCCATAGTTCGTGGAGTCACGTCCGCAATGATCTCGTCAATGTTAATTGACGAGTGAGGGGATGCTTTAGACTTTCTGATAAGTATTGCGAGTGTGGGAAATGGTGCATAACGTCGAGGGCCTACAACTGTGCTAAGCCAGTCCAGTATCGATGGTGGCGGTCCGTCTGATGGTCGCGCATGTAGCCGTACTTTGGGGCCGAAAGCTGATTCATCGTAGATCCACTTATCGCTTGAGGCCCCAGCGAGGTCGTAGAACCCTCCTCTCTTCCAGTCCCAGCCATCCCATCGCAGCCAATAGCCGAGCTGGGCAAGAACAGGAATCAGGTTTTTAGTCTGCGTATTATTGATGTCTTGCGAAAGAACGTTAAGTTTCTGCTCTTCGCAGTGGAGATGTAAAGAAACTAGGATCTCAGAGAGTGTGGAAGGGCGTAAATCATGTTTCCCTGACTGCCAGAACTTGCTCGCAGTCTCGCCCAATGGTGTTTGGTGGAATTGTCGAGCGACGTCTATGCAATCCGGTATAAGAGTCTCTTTCGTTTCCAGTTGCTGCGCTATAGACATGTCCTGCTGTCCTGAGATACGTCGTGAGGGTAGGAACGTCGACGTCGTCGCCGGGTCACTGTGCAGAGCCCATGTCCATGGCGGCGAAGCCCAGCTCTTCACTTGTGAGCGGGAGATTTGACGATTGCACATCAGACGCCAAGCCGATTCATCATCGTCTATGGCTTCATTGGGTCTCAGCTGACTCGAAGGGCGTCCCGAACTACGACGCTGATGAGATCTTGCCCGAGCTTTTGGTTTCTTTGACTTGTCGTCTAAAAGTGGGACCACGAGCGTGAAGATGGTAGCGACGAACGCTATCCAATCATCGTCCAATTTACTTGCTGTGTCTTTTGGAAGAGTTCTCCGGAGGTTCCACCATATCTGCACAAGAAGATCGCCAGCATAGTTAGGCAGAACTGTAGCTAGCACACGGAAGCATTCCCTGACAGAGCTGTGGACAGGTGCAAGGTCGATTTGTATTCGATGCCTGCGCTTATCTGCATCAATTACCTCGACTTGGCTCGAATGACCTGGCGACATCAGTTGCCGAAGAGGTCGCGTCGGGCTTATGGTTCTCTTTAAGCCCGCAGACGCTCGCTGCTTGTCCTGAAGAATAGCATACGGATCAAACAGCTTGAACGGCCCTAGATCGAGGTTTGCAGGTAATTGAGCACCCCAACCCGCAGTCAGAACCAAGCCAGAGTTCGTACTGGTCGATTTAAGAAGCGCAATTCTCTCCACATGACCAGTCCGTACTTTGACAATATCAGTAGCCTCAACGAGGAGCTTGATACCCTTTAGTCGCGGCCAACATGCATATCTATTCACATCGCTGCTCGGCTGGAGGCGTAACGTGGATGCTGGGACGCGCAAGCGTTTTCGAGTCACAACTATTTCGCATTCAAGCGGCGCGCGTATAGAAGGATGCGAGATATAGAGGTATAGCTTCCGTTCGTGCAGCGTTGCAGAATTGAAAGGGGCATTCACAGTCAGAACCTTTGGACGTTGCCCCAACTGCATGAAGTCAGCGTTGAAGTGTGTACTCGGCGAAATCGGCTCCTTACCTGTACCGTTGCTGTCGGATCGGTCAGTGCAAAAAGGCCTGGCTTGAGGTACTGGGTTGCAGGGATCTCTCCAACCGCTTCCATCACGAGCTCCTTTCGTAACCCTGCGGCTGGCTGAGATTCGCCATCGACGTCTGGTGGAGAAAAGAGATTATCAACCTCATCGTACTCTTCCATAAGATCATATTGGCTCTCCTCCATGGTGTCGTCAATGGTATCATCAATGTCGGCGCCACCAAAACTTAGCCGTGAAGCAATGCTGCCGGGGGTCGAAGCTCGGTTGCGAGACTGTGAGTATCCAAAGCTCGAACGATCATTGCCTAACGAGCGTCGACTACGTTGACTTGCGCTGAAGCTACCGCCCATGCTCTGTCGATGCGTCGCTAGATCCTGGAATGCCGACTTGTCGAAGCTTGTGGACAGCTCAGCTCGCGAGAGCAACGAGCTCACACGTCTAGACTCTGTTGGCAGCCGATCTATGTTGAAGTCAGGGTTCAGCTGTGAAGCTAGCGCATCGTCCACTGCTTGGTCCGTCAATCTGCCTTTCGTCTGAGAGACTTCTCTGAAAGACGGCACGGGTGGCTTGCTGCTGCGAGGACCTCCACCAAAGCTTTCTCTCAGCCTGTCGTTGCCTCGCATCGCAGGAGTGGTTGCGCCTGTTCCTGTAGAGGTAGCGCCATGCGAGCTTCGTCGCCGAGACTTGGACAATGGCACATGTGCGTGTTGTTTGCGAGACGATGCGAGGGATTTGGGCTCGAGATAGGCCGCCCACCAGATGGTAAATACATTGGTTTCGTAGTTTGCGGTGACAATAAGCAGAAGGGGCTTGTCGTTACCGGTGCGATCAAACATGACCTCGTTCTGGGGCGATACATATATGATCTCTTCAGCTTTATCGATAGCTTCTAGTCTTCGATTATCCTCGCCGTGTTTCAGAAGCATACTGCCACGCTCACCACCAGCAAGGACACTGACAACCAAGCCTAGCTCTGACAAGGGATTCGTGAATGAATACAGTCTAGGAAATGCTTCTAGGCTAGGCGCTGTTGCAGCCTTGAAAAGATCGTCAAGAAATCGCGCTGATGCGTTCTGCTGGGCGTAGTTGGGCCGTGCCGTGGCAACGGAAGAAGTATTACGGCGATGACTTTGTGTGAAGCTTTGAGATAGAGGCTGCGATAGAAATGACTGATTGTTGGTAAGGAAAGAGTTTGGTGGAGCCATGAGCACCTGCGGGCTGGAAGGTGCTTGCAGAGGTGCAATCTTCCTCTGGACCACAACTCCGCGCGCCGCTGGGAATGCTCTGTCGACTTCGAACGCAAGATTTACAATGTGTGTAGTCCCAGAGAGAAAGAAGATGTGGGCCTTCGACCTGAGAAAGACCACCAGAGCCCGCGCCCTCGTTTCGACGACATCAGAGGCATCGTCTGCTGCAGTCTTGAGATCCGTCGCTGGCTGCGTTCCTTGGGTGAGGAAGCCCTTTGAAAGTCGATTGCTCTTGTACTCAGCGACTCCCTCAGAGGAACCCTCGAGCGGGAACCATGTGAGCAGGGCCTGTATAACCTTCTCTTGCTCGATCTCAAAATTGAAGGCTTTGCGGACTACGCCGCCGCGCGACCAGACGACATGGTATTCGGTGGTTACCACCTCGTCGGTCGGACCCTCGGGGTTCTCGTCGGCGTAGGTGTCCCAGACATAGTCGCGCTCAGTGCAGTCTTCGCTGAGAATGGATTCAGCGACTAAATACTGCAGCGCGGCAGGCTTATGGATCCCGATAGAGCGAATGGAGGCCATGCGGAGGCGCGTTTCGCGGCATGAGGGCGCCGTGGGTGCGAGAGTGCGGTGGTGGGGTTATTGCGATGTTTGTTTGTCGCGCCTTCGCGGTGACGCGCGCGCGCCTTCCCCAGAAATTAGTTCTCACCTCCGCAGCTCCTCCGAGCTCTTCACCTGGACTTCTGAACACCGCGACGAACTCGAGAAGACAGCAGCCTCTCATCCGCCGCGCAAGTCAGCTCTTGGGCTAGGACTTCAGAGCCGCCGATTTCCGCCCTGCCTTGAGGCGAGCTGTTGACCAACATTCGATTCACCGTCACTATGCAGCCCATTGCAACCACCAAGGGCAAACTGACGCAGCTCAGGTATGTCACATCTACTCCCTTTATTGGGCGCATGTTGTTAATTGGATGTTGGATATGATAGGTACGAGCTCCCACAGCGCGTCCACGAAGCCGTAATCTACCCTGTCAAAGCTCCCAATGGCTCAACTATCCTGCTTTACGCGCACGAGACTGGCGTCAGTCTAGTCTGGAGAGGAGGCCGGCCGCTGAAGAAGGCTGCACCGCCTTCTAAGCAGGCGCCGAAGCCACAGCAGGCCAATGGAGCCAACAACGATGCAATCATGATCATCGACTCGGACGATGACGAGCCTGCGAAAACTCCCGCGGCGCCGTCCATGGCCCAGGCTGAATTTGAAGACGAAGAGGAAGAGCTTGATTCAGAACATCCGTACCCATCAATCGTGCAACAAATTCGACTCTCCTTCAACACAGAAGTCCTGCACATTGCCGTGCCACAGGTACCAACGTCGAGCGCACTACGTCCCGCAGACACGATACCGGCGATTTTCAAGAACAAGCTCATCTTTACTGCTACCTGCGCCGATTCTACAATTCGAATCGTCACACTGCCACTGAGCCCTCCACCAGACTCTGTCAAGGAGAAGCCAGTGAGTGCAAGCTCTCACTATGGCGAGGAAGTTGTAAAGTTTCACGGCCATCAGAGCATTGCACGGGGCGTAACTATGACTTGGACGTCGAGAGCCGAGCCGAGTGGAAGGCAAGAGACTGACGATGAGATGGATGTAGACGTGGCTGGTGATGCTGGCGCAACACCAGGGCGGCGCCGCAGAGCGCAGCACAGCCGCTCTCGCTCACAACCAGCCACCGCAGCTGGGTTCGACATCTTGGTCGCGACTCATTCGGCTGAAGTGGGGGGTCTGTTTAAGATCTGGCGCTTCGAACTGACTGAGACGTCCGTCAATGGCGCACAGCCTATTGTGCCTTACAAGACGATAACCCTACGCAAGCCTGCCTCTAGCATTGCCTTCAACAGCGCACAATTCCCGAAGCGTCGCCATTCGCACCTCCTCATCACCGATCTTACAGGCACTGCGCGTGTGTACGACCCATTCACGCCTGCCAGTCGTAAGCGCAACTCAAGCGGCCAGATCGAACCTGGTGCGTTTATCGCTACCTTCAAGTCTACGTTCGAGGGAATAAGAAGCGCCTCGCTCACACCTCCCATCCTCGCCACTCGCAAAGCAATACTCGATGCGGCGTGGGCATCTGACGGGCGGCACATCCTGGCTTTGCTGGCCGACGGCGAATGGGGCGTGTGGGACTGTGATCAGTCAGGGCCCAGTCCCTCTGCAGACCCAGCTTCATTTTCTCTCCGCGGCTTTGTGGGCACAGGCGACAAGGACGCAGGCAATAATGGCCCTTCCAGCCCAAAGCGTGGTAGTCGCAGCTCACTTGCGCCGATGACGCCCAACACACGCCGCAGGAAAGAAGACAATCTGTTTCATGGTAACTCATCCGGCATCGCTGTGCCTGTGCGAGGAGGGGTGTCTGTTGCTTCGACGATCTCATCGAACGGCACAGTCTCTGAAGACTCAGTCATTATGTGGTACGGCGCAGAAGTGTACAGGGTAGCCGATCTGGCCAAGTTCTGGACACGCAACACGTCTGCGAGTCGCGGACAGTCTCTGCCCGGACCGGGGCTTACTCAAATACATGACATCCCGTTGCTTGGAGAGTCTATCACCTCTATTGTTCAATTCGAGACGACGGCTGCTGCATCGCGGATGGCCATTGGTAGGGACATTCTCATTGCAGCAGAACACCGCCTCATCATCTCGGCAAGCACAAACCAGCCTCAGGAGAGAGACTTGTTCGCTCCCACGCCAGCTGAAGAAGAAGCCAGCAGACGGGCTGATCAAGCACTGCTCACACGTGGCGAGCTTGACATTGGCGGCATGGACAGGCTGCTCGATGACATGGAGAGCAGCGGCAGCGGACTGAAGAGTTTGACGATGGGGAACCAAAGGAAGGTGTTGTTCGCTTCGTCTGCTGCTTAAGAAGTCGCACGGACGCGCCGACACGCTGAAGATGTAATGATATCCCCGTTCACATTTTGCTGGTATGCTGCTTTCTCACGATCAATACTTGTGGAACAAGTGCGCATTTCGCGGCCTAAGGTGGAGCTCAGCGACCAGACCCATTCCTGCTGCTCAGTATAGCCTCGCGAAAGATTGAAAAGCGCTCGCCGTCGCCGACGCCTTAGTATCCCGCAGGGGAGAAGACAAGGATGTCTGGATAGCCGCAGAGTGCGTGCACGCTTCCCATGAGACGCCACTGGTTGTGCCTGAGCCGCCTGGATCTATGATCTGGAGCAAGGTGAGGACGGCGCGATCAAGGCGTGTGGCATGCGGCGCAGATTCTGTGGAGACATGGATGGACTGTGTCGTCTGTTGGGACTCACGTGGGACAAGCAACCGTGATGCAAAGTGATGCGCAGAGCAACTAGGATGTAGTGAGTGATTGTTTTGACATTTGACGTGCAGTACTCGGGCGTCTTAGCGCCGTGTATGTTGTGGCCCAATGCCACCCATCGCACGTTGATGGTGTGCATTCCCACGATCCATGCTCTTGCACGCTCCATGATACACGTGTTGTACATTCTCAGACACAAGGCTACTGCCACCCTCTTACACGCTCCATGATGCACATGTTGTACATTCTCAGACACAAGGCTACTGCCACCCTCTTACACGCTCCATGATGCACATGGGGTACATTCTCAGACACAAGGCTACTGCCACCTGATCTTCATCTTCCACTCGTCGACCTTGGCCTGCCACCACGTCTTCTGTGGCGCACGCTCGATCTCGGCCATCAGGTTTGTGTAGTGCTCAGGCGCACTCGTCGGCTTGAAGACGGCGTCGCTCAAGGGGTACTTCTTCGCATACCTGTTCTCCAGTAACGAGAACAGGGCTGTGATCTGTGCGGCCTCTTGCGCCGGGCTGGGGACGGCGTGTGTGGACGCGCTGGTGGCTTTCACGTCGGCGGGCGAGGGCACGGGCGAGGTTTTGCCAGGGGTGCGCGCAGAGTCTTCGGGCTTGTTGATGGGGTCGACGCCGTAGGGGAGTGCGCGGGCCTCGATTGCGCGTGTGAAGGGCAGGTTTGGGCGCAGAGCGTCTGTCGGCCAGAGGCGCAGGAGGCGGGTGTACTGCTTTGCTACCTTGGCCGTGTCAGCGATTGCTGGGAGCATCCGGGCGGTCCAGACTGACTGTGCTCGCCATGGTGTGGTGTGTAGAAGATGCAGATGCAGTCGCGCCGAGCCTCGCGCACCAAAAAGTCGCCGTCAACGATGATGCGTCGACCGGCGGGCCGAGACTGGCTGGGGCGCCATTGGTGGGCGGCTCGCTGCGCCACGACGGGGGCAGGGCCCAGCGCCTCGCCGGGACAGCCGCCCCGTTCTCGTCCATTCGAAACCCAGCGCGCCTGCCTGCCACTGCTGACCGACCTCCGCGCCGCCGCCGCCGCCGCCGCCGCCAACAACCACACAAGACACCCACACTCGCTGCCTCCACTCCACACCACCGTCCGCGACCCGCGACCTGCGCCCCGCCTCCCGCACGTCTCCAGCACTCGCCCACCGCGGCGGACCGCCAGCATGCCCAGCCAGGGCTACGAAAGGGTGCGTTCGCCCGGCGCCCACATGCGCCCCTGCCCGACGGCGTACTGACAGCGTCCCAGGTAGCCGCCAACGACGACGCAGACTCGCCCGTCACCTCCCAGCAGCAGTGGCCGCCCGCGTCGCCGCCCCCGTCGTTCCACTCGCGCGCCTCGTCGCCGACATCACGCCGCCTGCTGGCCGACGACCCCCTCGCCCACGCCGACCGCAGCGAGGACCGCACGCTCGCCGACACATTCGACTCCGACTCGGACGCCGACGACGACGACGACGATGGCCGCGACGACCGCCAGCGCCTGATGCGCGGGAACCCGCAGTCCGACGACGACGCACCGCCACAGCCCGGGCTGCTGCGGCGCACCACCGAGCTGCCCACCTTCCACACGCAGACGCCGGCCAGCGGGCGCGTCTATGGCGGGGGCAACGGCGGCGTGTGGGCGAACCTGAGCGCGAAGCCCACGCGGGGGGAGGATCTGGAGGAGAAGCCGCCGGTATGCACCCCCTCGAGATGAAAGCACAGGCAGCCACTAACACCCCCACAGACATACGAGCAGGCCGCCGCCGACGCAACGCCGCCCTACTGGGAAACCACCATCCTCGCCCCCGGCACATTCGGCGACGAGGTCTTTGTCGAAGGCCTTCCCGTCGGCTCGCTGTTCAGCTTCATCTGGAACGCCATGATCTCCATGTCCTTCCAGCTTGTCGGCTTCCTGCTCACCTACCTGCTGCACACCACTCACGCTGCCAAGAACGGCTCGCGCGCTGGCCTCGGCATCACCCTCGTCCAGTTCGGCTTCGGCTTCCGCTCCGCAACACTGAATCCCGGCGGCTCCAACAACGACACCCCAAACTCCGACTTCAACGGCGGCGTCCCCAACGACCCCAACGCCCACGACTTCGACCCCAACAAAGTCGCCACAAGCGCAGGCGGCGCCGAGTCAGCCGCGAGTGCGAGCGCAGGCGTATCCGGGAGCGACTGGCTGGCCTATGGCCTGATGATTGTTGGCTGGTTCATCCTCATCAAGAGCGTGAGCGACTTTATCCGCGCACGGCGACACGAGCAGCTCGTCCTGCAGAGCCCGGACCGTGGACTGGGCGTGGCCGTTGTTGCCGAGGGGGAAAGCCCTGAGCGCAGCGTATAGACTTTGCAACTACGTTTGCTATCACGCCTTGGACTGGCACTCTTTTTTTTTTCTTTCTCCTTTCCCGGCTCTTCTCTGGATCACATAGCGCTTTACTTCTCCTGAATACCAATCCATCCCCACCGGCCGGCTGATGGCGCCGAAGCCCTTTGTTCCCTTTCGCTCTCTGTAGACGTACGATAGCTTACATAGTGACAAGTCTCCTGGTTGCGATACCATTCCTTGCATCCGTCCCCATTCCCGCACTCGTACTCGTACTCGTACTCCGTCCCCGTCCCCGTAACAGCTAGCCGGGGTAGTCACTTCAACCACATGACATTGTGCCAGCCACCTGTGCTTTGGGGTGTGGGAGAATGGGCGATGCGAGAAGGATCGCGGAGGGATGGAGATTGTGACGAGTGATGAGAGTTGAGTGATGAGTGACGAGTGATGAGTGACGAGTGACGAGTGACGAGTAACGAATGGCGAATGGCGAGTGGCGAGTGAACGGATGAGTGAATGAATGAATACATGAATAGACTGTCAATGCGCTGCTAGAGAAAGGTCGAAAGGTATATAACTGCGAATGATGGACAAGAAGAAGCTTCGCTGCTGGCAAGAAGGAGAGATGCAAGACGCCGCGACATCACCATTACCATGGAACTCTTGAACAGACCAACACCAACACCAACACCAACACCAACAACAACACCAATACCAATACCAATACCAACACCAACACCAATACCGAGTGAAACCCGAACTTCTCCCCGTTTCACAACGAGACATCATCTCCCTCCTCAAGTGCTTCCTGCGCATCGCATCACCAACCCCCCCTTACCCTCCTCACCTTCTCCCTCCCCCCAACGCGCCCCGCCGTAACCCTCCGCGCCCACCGCCTGACTGCCCACGCCCTGGCCAGGCCCTGAAACGCCGTGATATCCCTCTCTAGCTCGCGTCTCCTCCTCTCCAGCACACCGCGCCACGCCCGCTGCAGCACGCTCGCCGCTTCCACCATCCTCTGCCGTGCCTGCGCGACTTGCGCCGACTCGTGAGCGAGGAGCAGCGCCTTGATGCGCGCAGATGTGGTTTGACGCAAGAGGTGGAGGCGCACAGCGCGTTGGATTGTCGCGGCTGCGCGGTGGCGGGTGGAGAGCGGAACGAGGCGGGACGCGAGAAAGGAGAGGGTGACGAGGGTGAAGTCTTTGCTTGGGATGGACCTGGCGTTTGCGGTGGATGAGGCAAAGAGCGCAATGAAGGACGGGGAGCAGCCTGTTGCGGCGAGTTTGGCAGAGAAGCTGCTAGGGGTGGCGAGCGAGGGCAGGTAGGTGTCGACTATGCATTCTAGTACTGCCGGGGACGCGAACGAGGTCGTCAGGTTTGCGACGCGGAGGCCGTGGAGGCGCGCGATCGAACGGGCCCAGGCGAGAAGGAGAGAGGTGTGGAGCGCCAGTCCGTCTTTGGTGGGGGAGTCAGACTCGCTGTCCGAGTCAAGATCGTCTTCTTCGAACCTGTTGCGACGCGTGTACCACTGCTCTTTGAAACGCTTTGTTTCCTTGATGATATGTGGCCAGTCGACCAGACTTCCTAAGCCGTGCTTACCGACCAGAGACCACAGCAGGCTCAACGTCTTCTCACGGTGGCCGTCGACGATTTCTGCGGCGGAGACAGCGCCTGCTGCTTGGCTGGGGAGGCCGCGGACGCCTTCGAGTGCAGAGAGGGCGACTTGGACGTTGTACGCTTTCTGTGGCCGGCCGATGGCGGGGTATTTGAGGTGTTGGGAAAGTGCCCAACTGTACTTCTGCGTCATGTCCGAGGTGAGCAGCTCCCCGGTTGGCATGGCGATGGTGATGGTGTCGTCGTGCTGTGCAGCGAGTGTGCTGGACGGGTAGAGCAGTAGCTCGACAAGACGAGTGAGCATTATGCCGTCTCTGAGATCGATGGCGATGTTGTCGATGTGGTATGTATACTCCTGCAGTGGATACTGGATATGGGTGACCTTGTAATTAAGATGTCCAAGCGGCCGTGTGATGTCGCCGTGTGATGGGAGCAGCATTGTCGAAAGCTGGTGCAGAATATCGACGGACGTCTTGTAAGCAGATGTGGACTGGAAGAGACAGCCCGGCACGATATTCGCATCCTTCGCCTGATCGAGCAACAACACAAGCATCAAACTGCGTAGAGCAGTACGTCTCCACGACCAGCCTTGCGACCCAAAGTCGTCGTCGCCGCGTGTGATTGCAGCAATGCTACCGACTCCGGGCTTAATACGAACAGCGTCATCATTCTTGATCAGAAATGCATCCAGGAAGTGCTCGACCGCTCGTCTTTCAGCACGGAACATACGCGAGCCGTCATCTGAACATGTCGATCCTGTCGACAGTCGCGAAGGAGTGGTAATCTGACGTCCTACAATGGTCTCAACGGCCGCACGCAAAGCCGTGAGGTCGTAAGACTTAGTCCAAAGCGTCAGGAACTTCTTTCTCATGCCAACATCGTCTTTGAGTCTCAAGGTCTGGGCGAGGAGATCCTTGGGTATACTCAGAGCGCCGAATTGGAGAGATGACTGTAGGCGCTTGTGCAGAGGAGGCATCGACGGCTCATGGTAAAGCGCAAGCATCTTCTTTCTCAGCTCTTCCGGACTCTGCTCATCGTGCTGATTGGTACTGGCTGAATCGAACATGGAGTTCAAGAGCTGTGTGATGGCAACCTCTTGATATGTAAGCCAGTTGTCCTCATACATCTCCGGCCGTGCAATGTCTTCCTCCAGAACGGGATACTTCTCGCGCGATTGCTGCGGCTTCCCAACAACGTGCATCATCTGGATGTTTGTGGGCGCACGTTCTGGTCGCTGGCGGCGCAACGCAGCTGGTGGGGTCTTGTCGGTGTGGAAAGGCGAGGACGAGGGAGGCAGAACAGGGCGCGTCTTCGACACCTTGGCTTTGACGTTCTTGATAGCTGCATTGTGTTCCCTGAGAGCTGCCTTGTGAGCTGCGAGACTGCTGGCGGTGGAAGCTGTGCCATTTGCTCGAGCCTTGATCGACTTGGTAGGTATGCGCTCACAGCTGGCCTGCTCACGCAGACGCTTCTGTGAGCCCTCTGGCCTCGCCCGGACCTCAGACTTTACGCGAGACTTTGCTGAGGACGTCACATCAGAGCCCTTTGAAGACTTGATTCTGACCTTGGGTGCCTCAACCACAGAAGTATCCTTCGTCAACGCCTTGGGGAAGTTGATCTCGATGTGTGTTCCGTCACTTTTCGTCTGAATCGAGGCCATGCCTGGAGGAACATTCTCCTTACCGTCGCCTGAGCCTGCAATATCACTTGAGAATGAGACGCTTTGAAGTGATCGCGACGACGTGCTGAGAGGTCCTCGCTTGGGCGGCGCAGCCAGCGATTTTCGTGGGGCCTTCTTCTCTTTCTTCAGCGCTGAAATTAGGCTTGTGTTGTCCTCGTCCGATACCGTCACCAGGTCTAGCCCAATGTCCGGCGACGTGTCCCGAGCTTTGCGCGGTTCGTGTACTGATTGTCCGGGGTGAATCGTCAAGAATGTGGTGTCGTCTGAGGGCACGTAGATGGTCCTGCGCCGCGGATCCTTCTTGGGTCCTTTCTTCATTTCCTTTCTCTCAAGCACATCTTCCTGCAGCTGAATCGTCGCATTGACGTTCGGCGACTCTCTATCCGTCAAGACCTGCGAGACGCGCTTGCGGTGCGACTTCATCATAGGCGGCTCTTGTGCTGACATCGCTGCTCTTGGGATTTTCTGTGCGGGTTGCGCAAGTAGGCTGCTCTTCTTCACTTTAGCGCCATCGGTCGTAGTCGTCGCACGAGTTCCCCTCCTTGTGTCCACCTCTGTGCGACGTTGCTGCTGCTCCTCTTCATGCGCAACGTCTTCGAAGATATCCAGGCTGGGATTGAAGGCAGTCGGGCGCGCTGAGCGGGCTGGTCGTCGCGGCTTGACAGTACGCGGCTTCGCTTGGACTTCGGTCGTGAACTCGATGTTTGCTGTCGTGCCGTCCTCCACATAGCTGGGCGCGTAACCAGACGAAGGGTGTCCATAGTCATAATAACGGCTGCTCTGGTAGGATGCGTTCGATGGCGCGGGACATGGTGTGCCCGCCGCATACCTGTACATTATGCGCTCTGGTGTATGCTGTTGGGTTAGACGCGCCTGCGCGAAGTCGGTGGAGTCTTGCAACATGTAACCTGGATGAGCGTGGACGGGATAGAGGCTAGCGCCGGGCGCTAAGACGCTTTCCTTGTTTACAAATCGCACCTGCTGGTTCCCCCAGCAACAGCTACCCTGATACCCCGCATAGAACGTCATGTTAAGGTCAAGGTCTTCGGATTGTTGATTCAAGTGCAGCTTTTTGAACCTTCTTCAGAGCGGGTTGACGGTGAGAGTGATGGAAGAGCTGTGAGGGCACCGTGCGATGACGGGAACTGCGTTAAATTGCGCATGGTCTGGGCTCGCCCAAGAATGCATCGAACTTCTTACGGAGGATCGACAAAATACTCGCTGTTGCCCCGGCACATTCAAGAAGGTGTTGAATCACTTCTTTGCCTCGCAGTTGAATCAGACACGCCCTCCACAGCCTCAAACCCTTTCACTTTGGCAAATAAACGCTCATCTCGAAGCCGTTAGTGAATGGTAAAGTTGTGTTCTGGAAGCCATTCTCTGGAGCGCGCAGAAATGCCAGAAGGTCCTTGTAGCCTTCAGCTCCCGAGATCGTGTTGTCAGTAAGGACAACAGCGCCGTGCCTGAGGTTCGGCAGAATGGTCTTCAAGGTTGGCAGCGCAAGGGCTGACCAGACTAGGCTTTTGTCAGCTGAGCCCCATTTGAAGCTTGCAACACCTACTATCCAGCAGAAGGAGATCAATCTCGGGCAGGTCACTCTTCAAGGTCTCAAGGAGGTCACCGACGCTGAGACTGATGTGCTCTTCAACACCACATTCCTTCCAGTAGCCCTTAGCAATAGCGGCCTTCTGAGGCTCTTTCTCCGTAGCAATGACCGTACCCTTCTTGCCTGTCGCAGTCTTTGTTTGAGCCGTTGCGAGAGCAAGGTAGATGGTACTGACACCGAAGCTGGTACCGGCCTCGACGATATTTGTGGCTCCCATAGCATTGATCAATTGGTATACGAAATGGCATTTGTCTTCGTCCAGGGCGATGAATTTGTCAAGCATAAGCTTGTCGAACTCGTTCTTAGCATCACCCTGACCAGCAAGCTTGTCTTCTAAGTCACCAATGACCACGGAAGAGAACACCTTCTTGCTGCTGGAAATAGCTGCCTCTTGTTCCAAGGAAGCGGCGTGGAGGCGAGAGAGAAGATCCAGCACTTGCTGCGGGGCTCGAATTGGAGACGGATTATTGGTCGACATGGTTGTATGGGTCTTTTGCTTCTCTTGTTCTGAGATGGTCGATGGCTATGAATTTGCGAATCGGTCGCTGATACCGCCAGGGTTTATATGCGCAACCTCTGTGGGTCTTCACAGTCATGTCCTTCGTGTGTAACAAGCAAGACTGGCTTTACCAGACACGCGGCAGCCGCGGTCACTCATTGATAGAGGCTGTGAGTCAACAAATGTGTATACACTTGACTCAGAGAGGAGAGAAGTGGCTTTGCTTCGCAAAATACTACCTCGCAATATGGAAGATGTGGAGAGGGGAAGACCCTGGTAACGTAATCGGCAGGCGCTACGGAAACAGACGGAGACGCGCATCTCACGAATCAGAACAAAAAGCATATTGATCATAGTTCAGCGCGAAGTTTGAGAACCAGGCAAAGGCCGTAGACGTCTAGAGCGAAAGGACTCGACATTGTGATGCACCCAGTGGTCATGAGCGTCACCATTGTCAGTTTCTTCTTGTGCCTGTTCCCCTCGAAACTACATAGTTACAAGGACATGCATACTGTTATCTCTCTGAACTTCTACCTATATTATGACGATGATTTCAAACTGGAATGCAACAAGTCGTGA
Organism: Stagonosporopsis vannaccii; assembly: GCA_028584115.1. Taxonomy (NCBI): domain Eukaryota; kingdom Fungi; phylum Ascomycota; class Dothideomycetes; order Pleosporales; family Didymellaceae; genus Stagonosporopsis; species Stagonosporopsis vannaccii. Next base: position 58,716 of record VWXS01000111.1, on the reverse strand, counting down.
TCATGTTGAGTTTTCGATCGATGCACTACAATATCTTTGTAAAACAACTGAGGCTTCTCGAGCGTTGTGCTCTTCAATGCAATCTGTACATGTCTGTAAGTGAGGACTGAATCAAGCGATCTGCCATGAGTTCGGGCTCAGTGTACACACACTACATGCTCATTTCCTAGTCGAGAAAGAAAGTATTGCACTCCTGGACACTTGCTGTATACCAGATAACATGCACGGCTGACAGATAATCCTGTAAGCCTCGTCGTTTTACTTCCAGACAGAAGATTCGGGACCGACAAGACATGCAAGGCTCGAGATCTCTTCATCCTCGTCATACACAGCCCGGGTGAACTGGCGCAGAGCGTGCATTACGGCAATCCACTGAGCTGAGGGGATCAAGGTGGGTGCTCTGAACGAAGCCACAGGAATTACGGTCAATAGGCTGCTGCGACAAGGAGTAAAGATGAGCGAAAAGTCGCGAGGCATATCGCTGATGACGAAACGGCAGAAAGGGATGATCCATCAAATCATCCTAGAGCCCATGAAAGGACTATCGACATGCGAACATCGAAGGGTGAACTTAAGGACTGCAACCAACGAGCTGAAGCAAGTAGTGAAGAGAAGTACTCGCCAGGGACAGTACGGGTGAAGGCGTTGCTGCGTCTCACCAATCGCAGCCGAAATCATGGAGTTGAATCTGATGAACCTCGTTAAGCAAGCCCCGATCGTCGATTCACATGCAGAACGTTAACATTGAGATACGCCATTGAGAAACGCCATTGACAGACGCCGTTAAGATCTCGCCTTCGCTCCTTGAAACGCCCCATTGCGGAGGTGGAGACGTTCCAGCGCTCGCATCCACGTCGTTAATGCAAATGCTAAGTTTTCCCACCATCTGGCACTGGTACTATGTACAGACCTAACCGATTAAAGGAACAATCTCATAGTTGCCCAACGATCCAGTTGCGACAGAGCTGAAACTCGATACGTTGGGTGCCCAGATCCCGCGTCCAGCTCGTCGGAGTGGCAGCCGAAACTCTATCGCCGTCCTGCAATCCGCAGGAACCGTTGTTCAACGGCTTTCAAGGTTTGCACCTGCTGTTGAATGCATCGGGCGATGAAGTGTGGAGATCTGCAGGCATGTGGAGACGGCGTTTGCTGCGAGGATTGCCTGTCGGTATGCGAGGTCTCTGACTGGTAGGCTGTGTTTGAGTGTTGTGGGTTTCTGTATCTCAGCTGCAGCGTTGGAGTTATCTCCGTTGTGCTGAACGTTTTGTCATCGTGAGGTTGAAGCTGGGCGCCTAGAAGGAGAAGCTGGATTCAAGGCACTGCCCGTGTCAAACATTGCGTGACTTCATCAATTTGACGTTACGATAAGACCTCGAGGCAAGTACCGCTCTCATCTCCACTCGGTGCTTCTCCGATTCATGTGCAAGATACTGTAAATGCCTCCAGGGTTGACCTCGTCTTCACAGCAGCGGAGCCAAGTCTCCGGCATGCAGAGTATTTGTCTGCTTCTGCCGTAGTAAGTACGAAAAAAGAAAGAAACTAGGGGCACGATGCAGTCCGTATCTGCATCCTAAGCCAGAAGCACAATTGTGGCGTGCTCAAGCTTGCGCCCGCGGCTTACTGGCGTTGTTCACACTTCGGTAGAGCGATCCTTGCCGCCTTCGGAAGGTTTCTGGTCCGTGCCAATAGGAGGATTTCCCCCCGGCGATTTGTACTGCGTCTCCGACGTGCAGATGAAGATATCGATGCAGGGCAATAAAGGATAGGAGCGCTCTCCGCCAGATTCTTACTTCCCAATTGGGCCGATGTGCTCAACATGGGTTGCGCAGCGGGAGGCTGAAACAACCAGTTGTATATCGATAGGAAGTGCAGTGGGAGATGCATGGCAGTGAAGGTACCAGATACTGTGTTCTGTAGCTAAAAAGCACAATAGAGCTGCAAGAGAAGTGCAGTAGCTTTTGTATTGACAGATAAGAACTGCAGGAGTACCAAATAGTTATGGAGGCAGCCGTGAATGGAGGCTATGGCATGGAAGGTAAGGAAATCTGTCTATAAGTGGTATCGTGTAGAAATGTAGAGCGAGCGTAAGAGCCAAAGAAGGATAGAGAATTTTCGGGCAACTGCTATCACAGTGTGCAAACAAAAGAAAATGTTGTGAGACCAGCCAGCTTCCTCTAAATATTGAGATAGCTCTCATTGCCCACAGCCGCGCCTGGCTTTTGAGCACATGCAATAGTGAGAACCATCTTCGTCTGGAACTTCTCACACTCGTCCCGGATGTCCTTCCGGGACCAGAACCACTCCTCGCCCTGAGACAGGCGCACAAACTTGCCGTACAGATCCTGGTAGAAGTGACGCCCAAGATACGCCATCATGCGACTTGCGTCAACAACATCCTGTGGCGATGGTGTAGGGAGGCCATTGCTGCTTGGCGCTGCTCGAGCAACCGCTTTGGGTGATCCAAGGTAGGCAGGGAGTGCAACTCTGGCGCGGCGGATGTTCTCGAGGCCAACGATCTCCATAGTGTCGAGGACACTCTCAGATGGCACCATGCTGATATTGTGGGCTTCGAGCCTGCAGGTGACGTGTTCGTCGACCCAGTTCTGCAGCTGAGGGCCTTCGCCGTTCATGTGAGCATCCACCGAGAGGATCTCAATGGAACCTCCCGGCTTGAGGACGCGCATGCAGTCGAAGAACGAGCGCGCCCACTCATCATTGCGCAGAGACGTGGAGACAAAGCGTGACACGACTACATCAAAGTAGTTGTCCGGGAATGGCATCGCTGATGAGATGGAAGGGGAGAACAGTGAGTGATGGTTCAGCGGTGCAGGGTGCGATGTCGGCAGGTTTGATGTGTTCGCTGAGGAGAGCGTGTAGACAGTTGCGGCAGGGTAGCGTGTTGCCAACACCCAACCATCAGCAAGATTACCGTGCAGATGCAATACTCTCCTCTGTTCGGTCGGTCGGCTGTTGGCGAGTAGATCGTGCGCAGGGGATTGGAGTTGCTTGTTCTGTGTCAAGCGCTGGTACGCTGTCAGAGCCCACAGTCGTTTCTCAAAGACGACTTCCTGAAGGCTCTCGTCATCCTCATCAAGGCCCTCCCACTCCTCGCTCAGCCGTGCAGAGACAATGCGGGCACCGGCGGCCTCCATCTTACCCAGTGCACGTGCAAAGGGTCCCTGGGCAGCTTTGGTAGGACCATCGCTCATGCGGCTCCCGGTTCGCGACTCGACAGGCTCCATCTGGATGTTGCTTGCATACGTAGAATCCGCATTCTGACGGCTTGGGGGAGGCCGTCTGTTGTCGACAAATGTTGGCGGCGTTATGGGCGAAGGGGTCTTGGAGATTGGCGAGTGGTCGTCACCGTACAAGCTACCCTCCGACAGAACGTCATCAGCACGACGATGAGGGTTGGAGAAGACACTCTGGTTGGAGAAGGCAGTGCGAGCAGAAGAAGTAGTTGTTGTACTGTAGGAGTTGTGAGACAGAGTGGAGTAGGTCGACTTGACTCGATCAGCATCGTGTAGGGGCCGCCCTGTGTCGATCCTTCCTGTGGTGGTGTTAGCTGAGGCGCAACCTCGTTGTTGGCTCGGGATTTGCGGACGCAGATCGTCTTCCCAAACGCCTGGGAAAAAGCACAATCATTACGCGAACAACGTCCCTTGCGCAATCGCATCGTTTGCAGATCGGAAGATAAGACCTAGCCAGGGGAGTGATGCACGTACCTCGCGAACTCAGCCCGGGAGAAGGCAACTGTGGGAGAGCACCAGTCGGCGGAGGAGGGAGCGACTGCAACGGAGGAGGGACATGGAAGCGTTGCTGATGTTGATACTGGAGATCAGGGTTGGAGCGTTGCGACGGTCGTCTTTCTTGAACCTGAGGAGCAAGCTCGCTCTGGGGCGTGACGACTGGCGACGGTGTTTCTTGCGGCGAAGGAGCAGCCACAGGAGCAGGCGGTGGTGAGGGCTCTGAGACTTTGGTCTTCAAGGAGGGTACCTTCGGGATTTCTTGAACGCCTTTGCTCTTACCGAACCAGCCAAATCCGCCCTTCTTGGAAGAGGCACTGGATTCGGCTCTCACGCTCCTGCCGCTCCCTGAGGACTGTGATGTGGCAGTTGACGAGCGTCTGGTGGCCTCTTCCTCCCTGGCCTTCCTGTTCTTGCGAGCTCCTACCGTCTCGGCATGGCTGGGAGGGACATCGAAAGTTGGAAACATTGTGAATGTGGAGGATGTGATCGACGACAATGAATGGGGTTTTCGGCCTAGCTGGCGCGGAATACGATCTTGACTATCAACATATACCGACTGAAAGAGCACGAAGATTGCACATGCGTTGCACACATGGGTGGAATTACACAGATCATATCACAGCGCTGCACACGGCGCCGGAGCGGACTGACTCTGTACTCGCGTGCGCTTGCGCGCCCAACTTGGCTAGCATCGATACGGTTGGCGTCTCGCTCCGCAGGACTCGAGATGAATCCTGAAGGGGTCGAGGGAATGGCTGCTAAGGCCTTCGTAGATGCACGTTCCTTGCGCGTATTGGCTAGCAGGGACCCTGACTCTCGATGGGCTTCGACGTGGTGGTACGGCAGCCAGTCAGGCGCACGGAGGATGAGATGGCAGCGCTGTCCCGCTCCCGCGAAGCGAACCGGTGGAGTCGCACAGGCCACTCTAATGTGCCAGGGCCGCCATGAGAAGAGGATCTTCGGCGGCATCACTACTTTCACCCACGTCTCCATCGTCTGCGGGCTCAACAACGCCAACGGCACCGACTGATCGGAAACTTTGAGCTTGGATTTCTCCCCTGGCCCGCAATGATGCCACCTTCCAGAACAACAATGGCCAGTGCCTGTGAAGTTGCTCCTGCATCTCCCGCCCGCCCAATGGCAGAGCGCGGGGGGCCTCACCAGGTACCGTTACCAATTCGTGCCTGAGTGGCTTTTTCCGGCCCTTTTCTTGTTAGCATGCATGCGCGTCTCCCTGGGCCGTTCTGCATACGTCTGGTTCCCTGTCAGTACCAGTCTGAATCACTCATCATCTCCGAGCCTCTATTATGCTGGCAATCCTGCCCGTCACGGCTGTCTCGGATTCGTTTGGCATGCTGAGATGAGAAGGTTGTAGCAAGCACGCTGTCGCCAGCTCAATGCACAGCGCATCTGAACACTGGGTTCGACAAACTGATCGTCATACCCACTGACTATCGCATCCAGCACTACGGCGTACACGATCTTCGAGAGGTGGACCATGGCGCCATCTCGGTTCAAACAAGCCGAACAGTGCGCGGCTTTGCCTACAAGATGAGGTAAAGGGGCCTGGCACGCCTGTGCTAGTGAAACCTTCTATCCCTGCGGCTGCATACACAACAAGCCACTAAAAACTCCACGGCTTGCAGGCCGCGGGTACGTGCACAACCTTGGTAGTATACGTTGGAGCATGCAAAGTGTCAACTCTCTAAAAGGAGTCCATCCGACATTACTCGCAGCACTATAACTAGTTGGGTGAGGTGTCAAACCCACCTGTTAAGTACACTGGCCGTCTACTACAAGAGGTTGTGCACGTCTTCCGTTAAGGCATCTGTATTTTGTCGTCTGTTTCGAACCCGTGTCTTGTGTTCTACTTACATCTGCAACCATGGGTTTTGCAGCGTACAAAGCCAGGTTGAATGACATTGTATCAGGCTCCATTGTGGGCCGTTACTTCCACCTTGAAGGATCTGGTCACGTAAGAGTATCAGACAAGTACGAGAGCAAAGCTGACCACCACAGCCCAATGAAATCAAGGGTGCGAGGTTCACCACCGAGCTGCGAGCGGGCTTAACGACCTTCTTCACCATGGCTTACATTATTGCTGTCAACGTGAGTATATGTTTCAGATGGAGGATGACAGCGGCTGATCCACCACACTTAGGCGTCTGTACTCACTGATTCTGGCGCTACGTGTGTTTGTAACGATGCGAACGATCCTACTTGTCTCAATGACCCGGCCTACAACCTCTGCCTTGTTGAAATCAACCGGGATCTCGTCACTGCCACCGCTGCGATTGCTGCCTTTGGCTCGTTCCTCATGGGCATTAGCTCCAACCTTCCTGTTGCTGTTGCACCTGCAATGGGTTTGAATGCCTACCTTGCCTACCAGATTGTTGGCTTCCACGGTACTGGCCCCATCAACTACCGCGTTGCCATGATGGCAGTGTTCGTTGAGGGCTTCATCTTCATCGCTTTGTCTCTTCTCGGAATTCGTCAATGGCTTGCCCGTATCATCCCAGCTTCCATCAAGGTTGCTTGCGGTGCTGGTATTGGTCTCTTCTTGACGTTGATCGGTTTGTCCTACTCTGCTGGTATTGGTGCTATAACCGGCTCGAAAGCTACTCCTCTGGAGCTTGGAGGCTGCCCTCCTCAATATCTGGACCCCGACACTGGCGCCTGTACCTCGCACAAGGCAACTTCACCCACCATGTGGCTCGGTTTTATGGTCGGTGGAGTCTTGACAGCAATGCTGATGACCTACAAAGTTCGAGGTGCTATGATCGTTGGCATCGCTTTGGTGTCCATCTTCTCGTGGCCTCGTGATACATCTATCACCTACTTCCCTCGCAGCGAAGTTGGTGACGCCCGTTTCGAATTCTTCAAGAATGTCGTTGCTTTCCACCCCATCAAGAGGATCTTGGCTGTTCAGGATTGGACTTTGTCGACCATTGATGGCAACGTTGCTGGTCAGTTCATTCTTGCCGTCTTCACCATGCTGTACGTTGATATCCTCGACGCTACTGGTACATTGTACTCTATGGCTCGCTTTTCTGGTGTTGTTGACCCTGACACGGGCGACTTTCCCAAAAGCACCATCGCGTACAGTGCTGACGCCTTCTCCATCTCTATCGGCTCACTCTTTGGCTCATCACCCGTTACTGCTTTCGTCGAGTCGGGATCTGGAATTCAAGAAGGTGGTCGTACCGGCCTGACAGCCATGACTACTGGTATCTGCTTCTTCATTTCGCTCTTCTTTGCACCCATCTTCGCTTCCATCCCGCCATGGGCGACTGGTGGGGCTTTGATCCTCGTTGGCTGCATGATGATGCGCGGTATGACGGCGATCAACTGGAACTACCCAGGAGACTCCATCCCGGCATTTGTCACGCTCATGTTCATGCCCTTTTCGTACTCCATTGCGTACGGTCTAGTCGCCGGCATCATGTGCTACGCCATTATCAACACAGTCACGTGGGCACTAGGTGCGATCTCTGGCGGCCGCATGCTACCTCCTGACTACGACGACAAGGAGTACTGGAGCTGTAAGTCCACATCTCTGCTTTTTAGTCGCAAAGCTAATGCTCCGCAGTCCGTTCCGACTCCGCGCGCAACCAGCCTTGGTTCATCAGAGCTATCAAGGGCGACAAGAGGTTCTGGAGGCCTGACAGTGACGATTCTTTCGAGCTACGTTCCGCGGAGGTCGTTCGACCGAAAGAATAGGTCCATCTCATCGTGTTTTCTTATCAACGTATCGTAAGCAGTTTAGTAATGAGCCATGTCACTTCAAAAAACATAGACTATACAACACACCACACCACGCCACACCACACCTTACGATTCATCATATGCTCACTATCGATTCATGAGAGATTAAAAGTCATTGCTGTGCATATGATGTGGTGACTACGCGCAGGCTGCAGTTGGGCTTGGGCGATTCGTGTACCATGGTAGGATCATGTCGCGGCAACTCTGGCGGCGCCCCAAGCGACTTCGGCACTGCCTGACTCGCAAACTTTCACTGACAGCGGTCATAGGTGGAATGCCGAAATAGGTGAGTTACGGGACGGCTCGGTCAAATTCAAGCGAAAATGCGGATCGCGACCAATCCTTCCAATCAATCGATTTCACGTGCATAAATCCATCAATGTGCAGCAAATACGTTCAATTGTTCCAGAGTTTTTGGGGAGTGCCTTGATCCTGGTCGATGGCAACATTACGGATGTCTAGCCGTGGCAAGACATCCAGCTGCCCTTCTCGTCGATATGCAGCGGTGAAGGAAATGAAGCTCATCTTTGGATTGCTTAGCAAATCGCACACCACTATGTCGCAAGACGTTGGAGCTGGTTAAATGTGACCGATCTGCCGGGAGCGGCCTGCAAGACATAGTACTTCTGGAACGGCAGACCTTATTGCAACGGTAACATCTGCACGAACCCGATTGCCGACCATGCGCCTCTCGTTGCTATCCCTCGTGTCGATTGCAGCAAGCGGCACTTTCGCCGAAAAGCTGCTCTACCGCAACACCTTCAGCAATAGCTCGTCCATATCCTCCTGGATTGCTGAAGGTCCTGTCGTCGCCAATGTGACGAATAATACGCTCACGCTCGGCGGCGCCGGCAAGATCGACGATTACTTTGTCTATTGGCTGCCTGAAATCTTCCCAGACAGGATCAGGATCTCTTGGGATTTCCAGCCCGTTCAGGAGCCCGGGCTGGCCATGTTTTTCTTCGGCGCGACATCCGTCGCTGGCGGCAGCATCTTTGACCCCACTCTCAAGCCGCGTAATGGCAGCTACCCCCAATATCACTCCAGCGACATCAGGCTGCTGCATGCGAGTTACTTCCGCAGGAGATGGCCCGAGGAGAGGCAATTCCATGTCGCCAACTTGAGGAAGAGCCCGGGGTTTAATCTTGTTGCGCAGGGAGCGGATCCAATTCCCGATGTCGATGATACGCAGGGAAAATATTACAACATCACTGTTTTGAAGGATAAGAGAGAGGCAAGCTTCTACATCAATGGACTGGAGATCTTCAAATTTGACGACACGAAGACAAACACTGGTCCTGTGGTGAGGGAGGGGAGAATTGCTTTCCGTGGCATGCAGCCGCTGATCGCCAACTACCGTAACCTTGAGGTATGGTCGTTGTAGGTAAAATTTGCTGAAGTGGCTGAGTGTGTGATGTGGGCCGAGACGCGCATAGTCCTGCATCTTTTTAGCTGTTGTAAATAGCTCTTTGAAGGCATGCGCATTTTGACTGCCGTAAATGTGTTTTCCGTATCAAGGATCATCAATTCTTTGTTGCAACATCTTTCGCAGCTCATTTCTGCTTCTTCCTGGCTGCAATTCCTAGCTGGAGATACCGTATTTGAACGAAAATCCGGCCCTTTTCTGGATGCTTGCATTTTGATTACGTACGATATAAGCAGAAGACAGTTCGAAATGGTTGGCAAAACATGTGGCGTTTTATCGATCAGGGCACATATATTGGTATTAGAAGGATTGTAGGAGACTTGAAAGCGAAAGCGATACTGCCTTCTGCCGCTGTGGTGATCCTATCGACTGCAAATTTCTCACTGTCACAATAATCTGACACCACTTTGAAAGAGATCATCAATTCTGTAAACCTATACTTCATTCATCTAGTATGTGTTCAGATGCTGTCATTTTGGCACGGCCGCGCTTAGACTCTAACAATCTCCACTCTAGTGCTCTTCTCCTTATCCAAGAAGTCCTGTTGCTCGACTCTGCTCTTCTCAACATCGACGAAGAAAAACAACCATGCGCAACTAACCAAACTCAGAGCAAACAAGAAATAAAAAGGACTACTGTTGTTACCCGTGTCGTCAATGATAGCGCTGCTGACCAAGGGACCAATGAATGCGCTCGTCTTGCCAACGATCGAGAACAGACTGAAGAACAAGAATTCCTTACCGCGTGGCGTAACTTCGCTAATCATAGTCTGCGAATAGCTGTACCATGGGCAGACGAGCAGACCATAAAATGCTTGATACACCCAGACCTCCCACGTCTTGTGAAAGCCGAAAGCCTGTGTCCATATTCCGATCATGCCCCATCCGTCGAGCAGCACGATGCAGACAGCGACCACCATGAACATAGTCTTTGTGGACAAACCATAACGCTTTTGGATCTGCCAGAATGCGCCAATTCCAACAGCTTGCGCCGCAATACCGACAATGAGAAGATACGTTAGTTGCAAGCTGTTGTACGCCACAATCTCATTCTGTAGTGTGCCAATAACTGTCACTGTGGTGTTGAGGCTATCGCCGAGTAGAAAGTAGCCAACAAGATACGCCAGACTCTGACGCAGCTGCCAGATCTGACGCATAGCGTACCCGAGCTGTTTGAAGCCCGCTACGATGATGTTCGCTCCTCCTGGATCCTGGCCGGGCCGTCTCTTTTCCAAAATGAACCATGGAATTGCGCACAGGATCCAGACACCAGTGGCGAAAGCGATGAGCACAGATAAACCCCAATTATTGTTTGCTTCACTGTCGTTCACGTGGAGACCGAACATGATGCCGACAATCACAGCTAAGATACCGATCTCGCAGACAGACTGTACGTAGAAGGCGGTGTTTGACAGCTCATTCCTCTTCATCATATCGGCGAAGTCGTACTCTGCGCGCGTGATCCGTCCATCAGCGAACTCTTCGGCTTTGATACGGAGATCTTTGGTGTTCCTAGCGAGACCTGGAAATGCCGCAGTCCAGAATGTGATGGTCGTTTGATAGGCGATCAATCCCACAATATAGAGACCAACTCCGATATGCCAATCTTCCTCCGTATGCACTCCCAGCCAGCCAAAGCCGATGCCGAAAGCGATCAGGGATAGTACGATCAAGATGTTGGGTCGCCACGTGCCAAAATCTGCGAATGAACCTAGGACTAGAAAGACGACAATTTGGATTGCAAAACTGATGCCATTGCATAACAGAACGATGCTGTTGATCGTTCTATCTCTACCCATGAAGTGGAGGATCTCAGCATCGCCGGCAGCCAGGTACATGAGGTTCTGAAAAGCAGTAGGGCCGAAGTTGAAGAGCGTCAAGCCATTGTCGCCAACATAGTAGGCGTAGTATGCCCAGACCTCCTTTCTGGTCGTTTCGTATCTGTCATCGAACTGGTCAGGCGCAACAGGTGTTTCTGTGTCGATGGGAACGCCCACGGCGCCCTTGACGGGATCTTCGGCGGGGGCGCTGAGAGGCGCAAGGCCGGGGTCGTTGGCAGCCATGGAGAAATGGGGAAAATCAACGACGACAAAAACAGCGAGCGATTAGGACGCGGATTGTATTTCATTATGAAGAGACTTTTGGTATCCACGCCAGTGCCCGCTTATGCCCTGCTAGTGAATTCGTCATGATTCGAATCCGACTGATAGGACAGATCAAATATCGCGCAGACTGGATCTTGATCCATGAAACAAGAGGCGTGTTGAGCATGGGAATAACCTATCAACGGGAGGTTGCGGAGAGGAAAGCTGCCGCTAACAAGCTCGCGCCAAACGCAATCAAGCTTTGCGCGGCAAAAGCCCTCGGGGCGAAGTCACGTGAGAACGCCATCTGATCTGGCTAGGCTTTCACATCAAGCACACAAGATGGAGGGGATAGCTCATGGTCTATAGCCTCAGCCTGCTGCTTGCCTGGTCATGAAATAATCAACATCCATGCATAGCCGATCAAGCCCAGCCGCGAACTACTTTCAAGGCCATCAAAGCATTTGCAATGCGCGTGCCCAGCGACTTGGGTCATTCTGAATGCCTTCACATCCTCCAAGTAATACGTTACTGTCATTTTGACAAATGCTGAAGGCTCTTAAAGCCATGAGCACGCTTTCCAGATAAGAGTTCGCGTAGCATATCTACTTATTGTCCGCCTGGGGGCCGCTCTTGACAAACTTGTTCGGTTTCTCCCATTTGCTGACATACTTGCTCCGAAAACTGTCCTCTTACACGTACTCAATTGTTGAACTACCTTGCTTTGGCGTTGAGCGTCTTGCTCTCACCGTGGAGCTCGCGCCTCTTTCCTTATCTTCTCTAGTTCCGTCTTCGCGACATCATTTGAATGCAATAGAGTGTATCTGCCACTTGGAACTTCTAGTTTCTGGATTTGCCGTACAGTATGTCGCATGGACCGTGTGAAATATTGCTCTTGGCCAGAGCCCGGAATTTAAGCTCACGGACTACACATCGGCTCGAAGAGCTATGCAACCGTGAAATGCTTGATTCTTATGTTGAGTTATGATGCACTGCCTGAATCGTCCTCGACGTATCGCCCCTTCGATATGGACAATCTGAATCCTATAGTTTTGCTTCTGGACCATGAAAGCACCCTTTTCTATAAAAGTGTAATCAGTCAACCGGACGAGACTGTGAAAACAATACAGGCCTTTCCTTTGATTTACTTGCAATATGTACAGCATGTCGACATCTCGCATGGCCCATAAGCTCCCTCAGCCCATGCCTGTACTGCCTTCAAACCTCTTTACCCTCCTCTTACTTACTCCTCTCTTGATAACCAACACATAGATGACTACCGTTAGCAGGCCCGCCCCAACCTGCGCAAGCCCAACAAACCACCCCGCACTCTGCACATCGCAATATCTATTAAAGTCCACCTCATTCGCAAACTCCTTCTGGATTGCCCTTGCAGCTGGGCTACACGTCCATCCCCACAAATCATCATTCTTGCCCCCCTTATCCTTCTCAGCACGATACACGCTCGCAGCCACAGCCCACACGACCAGATTACCTAGCATATCGATCCAAGAGAAAGTTGAGGTAAGAACAGAGACGGCATTCGCGCGGGAAACGCTGACGGCGTAGCTGCAGACAGTGGCGAAGTTGAGGAGTGTAGAGAGCAGAGCGACGCCGAAGTAGGAGTACGTGGGCCAGGTTCTGGAGTCGTGATGCCAGGCTGTGCGGGACGTGGTGCCTGAGGGCGTTGTGACGGTGCGGTAGGTGTTTTGTGTTGTGAGGAACTTTATCACCGTCATGGTCAAGGGGACTAGCACGCCGATGGAAATCAGGGTGCTGAGGATGCGGGAGATAAGGCGAAAGCGGCGGATCAGGGCTTTGAGGTGCTGCGGGATTTAGTATGGAATCTTTGGGCTTGGTGGTGGTTCGAGAATGAGAACTGACTGTATCATCCTGAAGTGCGTGCTGGAGGTCGTCATGATTGCCGACGCTGCTGTTGGCGTGGTGGTAGGCAGGCTGTGCGGCTAGATGCAGCGGCTTGAGAGGAGTCGACGGTTGGCTGAAATGATCGCTCAGAGGTGATGCGTATGCAAGGAGATGCTGTTGCTGTTCATTCACAGCCGAGACATGCGTGTTGTAATAAGAGTTTGCCGCCATGGTATTGTTATGTGAAGATGAATTCGCAAGTCGCAAACTAGCGAACTTCCAGCAAGGACAGTGGCTTCTTTTGAATCGAAACTTTTTGTATGAATGCTCAGCCGCATGCTGACAGCCTCGCCATGTTGCTGACATGCCGCATTTCCTCTTTCCGTAAGCGGCATGGTTACAGTGGCTTTGCGGACACCGATCTCTAAGCGAATGCTTATACAATATCATAGCTATTCTTAGTTAAAGACGTGTTGTAACGAAGGCACTACTGACCAGCCAGGCCTAAACGATTGCTTCTCAGTGTAACATTTTGTGGAGGTTCTTTCCCCTGCAGTGATGTCAGTGGCCGACTGGCCAAAATGGAGGGCGTTCTTCAGCAGGGAAACGTATGGTATTGGGTATTTTATCTTCACTGTGGTGCCGCTGCCAATGATCCATGGATGCAGATGCTCTAAATTCTAAACAACACGCAATGCATCATGATTCGTAACTCGTGCCCTTTCCTTCTTTCTTCCAAACTCTCCTACTTCTTCTTTCCCCTCTTTCCCCCTGCGGCCGGTGCACTCTTCAACGCGGCATGCTTAGGGTTCTTCTTCAAATGCTCATGCAACCTTGTCTTGCTCGGAAAGTCCGCGTCACACCCGATACACCTGTTCGTGTCCACAGCCTGCTCCGTCTCGGCCTGTTTCGCAGCCTTCTTTGCGCGCTTCTTAGCCGCGGCGCCCAGCTTTGTCGGTGGAGGCTCTGTGGACTCGCTGTTGGGCGTGTCGGTGGGCGGCGGTGTGGATGCGAGGTTCGAGAGGCGGGCTTCGATGTCTGAGCGGGAAGTGTATTCGTCGTCTTCATCGGAGCTCGTGTCTTCGGTGGGCTGCTGGGTGGGAGGTGGGTGTTTTGCTTTGCTTTCGGCGTCTGGTAATGGATCCTCCAAGTCGAGATCTGCTGCCTTTGCTGTGATTTCCTCCGCAGGGTCGTCCATCATTACATAGCCTTCAGCACCCGCAGCGTGGTCGCCGTTCTCAGGCGTCAAAACTCCACTGCTCACAGCAAAATCGTCCAAATCCAAATGCGCATTGTCTTTCTGCATCTTCCGCTTCAGATCTTTCACCGCCTTCTGATGCTTCTTGCTCTTTTCGTGTGCCTCATACTGTCGCTCACTCTTGAACGTCTTGTTGCACGCCACACATTCAAAATGCTCCTCCTCCACTTCCTCCTCCGACTCCTCCAGCTCGCTCGCTGGTCGCTCAGTCGCCCAGCTCGGCAGCTCCTGCGCCTCGCGCTCCAGCTTGGCGTTCAGCTCTGCTCTGGCCCTCGCCGCCTGCGCTTTCCGGAGCTCGCGCTGTGCCTTGGCTTTGTCCTCTGCAGACCGGGTGTCGGGCGTGTAGCGCGGGTCTCTCTTGCGTACGAAGGCTACTAGTGTCCTGACGGCGTCGTTGAACTCCCTCCGCCCGTCGTCGCGGTGCTTCTTGTTCTCTTTTTCTGCCAGTCGCCGCGTGTACCGGTCGGGGGCATCAGACAGGCGATACACGTCCAGCCAGGCAAAGCTCTTGGCTGAGGCGAAACCGTCCCACGCAGCATAGAATTCGCGCACCACGCCCTCGTACTCGTCGTCCTTGTGCCCAAAGGAGGGGTAGTTCGGGATACTGACGCCCTCCCAGTCGGCGGCGTACTCCTCTTCTTTGGCCAGCTGCTCAAACGTCTCCCGGACGAAGCCAAAGAACCCAGTCGGCGCATCGGTGTACTGGATGTTGCTTCTGAATCGCCCCATCATCCGCGTAATCTCCTCCGGCGTCGTGACCTTCATGTTGCCCTGAAACTGCTCCTCCCCCTTTCCTTCCCCAGTGCCGCCGCGGAGAATGTCAGCCTCGTGCGCATCGTACCAGGCGCGCTCTTGCTCGTCAGACAGGACCTGGTATGCGTGCTGGACATCGGCGAAGAGGGCGGTGGTGCGTTCGACGTCGCCATAGTTGCGGTCGGGGTGCAGTTCGAGCGCCTTTCTGCGGTATGCTTTCTTAATTCTACAGGCGTCAGCAGAGAACTTGGGTTTCACATGGAAATGCATACTCCTCCTGCGACGCACCCCGCTCCACACTCAGCAGCTCATAGTAACTAGTCTTGATCTCCGTGCTCTGCTCCTCCGCCCCAGTCGACTGCGAGGCACCCATCGTGAAGCTCGGTCAAGTTGCTGTAAAGCCTAAGCCTTATCCACTCTAAGATGTTCTGGAAAGCACGCCGCCGATGTGAATCGGAACCAGGGCCAGCCCGCGCGGAATCGCGATGCGCGCGGGGCGTGATTGGCTGGGGAGAAAAACCTGAGCAAACAGTGACACGACGACATGCGCGTGAAAGAGCGCATGGCCGGGACGAGTCTAGCCACAGTACTGCGCGTTTTTCACCGTCGACGCCTTGCTTTTTCTTCATAAACCCGTCCGTCCCCCGCGCTGCGCCGTCAATCATCTGGAGACTCGTTCGGCTACCGGCAGCCAGCAGACGTCGCGCACATGACCCGCGAGCAGTCCCAACAGAAGAACAAACCCCAACTCTCCAGGACGGCGACGACCCTTCACATCACCCTCGTTGAATCTTGAATGCACCTGCAACAGCGCTTGATCGCCGCAAGGTGCTGGCTTGATCCCTAGATTCTGCAGCGGAGCAGATCCGGAAAGCTTGACTGCGTTGCCCTCGACACCAGCCAATACCCCGCCCACGTGCTGCGGTCGCACGTTGTGAGTCGTCAGCCCTACCACGGTTCAAACGCGCGCCATGAAGTTCGGCCACGTTTTCAAGCAGTGCTTGCGGAACGAAGGATTCCCGCCTGAGTGGGTCGACTCGGCCATCTCCTACAGCCAGCTCAAGAAAGTCATCAACCGCCTGACCGACGAGCTGCAGCAGGTTGGCCTTGACCCTGCGACGCTGTCGAAGCTGCTGAAGCATGTTGAGGACTACAATGCCTCGGCCGACCAGGAAGGCGACCAGGACCGGCCGTTTGAGTACATCTTGAACACTGAGGACGCAGAGTCGACTTCAAAAGCGAAGAAGCCGTTCCATCCGAAGCTACTTTTCTATGTGAATGAGAAGGATGGTGACGTGGATGGCGCTAGTATCGACGAGGAGACCAAGCGCAAACTCCAGATGCTGGCCGTTGAGACTGGCATGACGGACATGCGCGTGTTTGAAGAAGCAGACTCGCAACAATCCTCACCAGCAAATACACCCCCAGCCCACGGCTCAAGGCCCGGGTACCGCACCGTTGAAGTGCCACTAACGTCCGACACCGAGTTCTTCACCCGCTTGACGAGCGAAGTAGCAGGACTAGAGAAACTGCAAGAGCGCGAAGAAAAGCGCATGCACACGCAAATCGAGACCCTCGGCAGCCAAATCGCCAAACTAACCGACGTCAACAAGCGCTCCAACAAGAAGACCATCACTGCCTGGCGCCAAGTCTTCCAAATCTACATCGAAGAGGGCATCTTCTTCGGCACCACAGAGGCGGACCACAAATCGCACGACGCCGACAAAGCAACGCAGCGCCTCGCCTCGTTCAGCAACAAGATCGCGCGCGCAGGCCTAGTGGAGAAGTTCAAGAAGAAAGAAAACATGGCTGCCCTGAACACCTTCATGCACTTGAACCGCGAAATTCTGCAGGGTCTGCGCTTCGGCGAGATGAACCACGCGGCCATGCTGAAGATCCTCAAGAAATTCGACAAACGCACTGCCCTCGGTGTGAAGCGCTCGTTTCCCCGCCAGGTCGAGTATCCGCAATTTAGCGAACACCTGGCCAAAGCCGTGTGTGCGGAGGTCAATACCCGGATTCTGAGCCATGTACCGCAGCTGGACGACTACAGCTGCCCGATGTGCTGCGAGATCGAGTGGCGTCCTGTGAAGCTGAGCTGTGGGCATGTCTTCTGCATTCGGTGTTTGATCGTCATGCAGAACAACAAGCAGCACAACTGCCCGTTCTGTCGGGCCAAGACGGTATATGATGCGAATTCAGGTACGTCGAGTCCGCCCTTCCCATTCCCGGACCGCAGAGAGCGAAGTCCAAACAACCCCATGCCCTCCTCCTGTGTTAAATGCATCACTTCGCAACTTTCTTTGATGTGGTCGGAGCACAGAGACTGACAATCCCCAAGACAATCTCGATGCCGAACTCGCCGCCTTTCTGAAGAAATGGTTCCCAGACGAAGTCAAAGCAAAGCAACGCTACAACGAGCACATGGCCGGCATCGACCAGTATGGCGAGGTGTACGCGGATCAAAAGTGCGTCGTCATGTGAACCCCCCTGCACATCTTCCGACCACCACCTAGTTGGAGGCTGGGCAACGGTTCGCTTCCATTGCGTTGCATACGGCGAGTGCTAAGCCTGTGTAGGTTTTTCCGCGGCGGGTCGTTGTGGTAAGAAAAATCCCTCGGCAACGAGTGTCAAGCGTATTTTCTAACGAGGTGTAGGCATATGGTGTGAGTTCACCCTTTCGTCCCGCTTGTAAGACCGAAGGCGAGCGGAGAAGGCGCAGAAGGACGAGGCTGGTGGAGGGAAGACACGGCGAGAAGACGCGGCGAGAGAACCTCGTCTCAAAGCCACGTCAAGCCAGGCAGACACTGCACCCCCTAAAGATTGTTTGATCCTGTTTTTGTTTCTGTTTTACTCGCGCATCTGCATCTGCATCTGCATCTGCATTTACGTCTGCATCAAGATACCCCCCTTTGCCCATTAGCAATGCATGATTTCACCCGAGCAGTTCCAAGCAATAAAACGACATATGGTTAACGCCATCCCATCCCGCTCACATAACCTCAACCCACTTTACCCACTCCTCATGCGTGCTTAGTGCCCGCCCGCCTTACTCAAAGTCGTCGAGGAACGTGAGATTACAGACCAGGATCCCATCGCTCATTTCGGTACTTTGCATCCCCGCCGGTGAACGACCGACACGCCGCTGTGGGCAGGCAACCTATGGTCATTAGAGGTTGGCCATAGTGCAAGGAACCGCTTATACTATGCTGGGTTCCTTGCAGGATGCGAGACAAGGGTTGACGGGACGAGATGAGGCGGTGGAGGTAATTCTGACGTCGTCTTGTGCAGCGAGGGAACTTGGACAGCAGGTGAGATAGAAGTGTTGCCAAGGACCTGCCACGCACATCACACCGTGTCAAACTACCCGCCCAATTGATCAAAGCAAGAGTCGAGGCTGCGCGGACAAAAAGGGTTTTGATCAAGACAAGGAAAAGAAAGTTCCTCGTGTCGCTACATTTCAAGGTATTATGCAAGGAAAGAATCTACACAATTGAATCAGCTCTCCCCTCCAGTCCTCTCCTCACGTTCCACTCCATTCCCCCTCCACTCCCCTCTTTTCCACCATATACACAACTCACATCTCAGCGTACAAAAAGTTTCCGTCCTGGTCCACGTACTCGATCGTCTGGCGCGTGACGCAGTAGCCCTGCTCCTCCCAGGGCAGACTGGGGTATCCGGAAGTCGGGGGCGCCGCAGAGCCCTCCTCGTACTCCGGGCCCTCAGGAAGAGGGATATCGATGGGCGAGGGAGTGTACGTGAACGGCTTACCAGCAGGCTTGTTCTGGGTGGCCTTGGGGAGGGTCTGGTAGGGAGCGGACAGGTCGGGCAGCTCGTCGTCGGACGCGGCAGGGATGGCTTTTGTGCACTGTGCTGAGACGTGGAAGTTGGGGATTGACTCGGGGTTCAGCTCGCCTTTGTCGCTGACGACAACGTAGTGCAGGTTCTGTTCCAGGTAGGGCTCGACGTCGTCGGGGTGCAGGGACTTGAGTTCGCCGCTGGCTTCCTTGCCCTGAAGGCAGGTGGTCAGGGGGATGGAGCCCTTGGTCATGACCGGGTAGCTACCGTTGCCGCCACCCGCTTTGCTGCCGCCAAGAATGCCGTACGCGCCGACGTAGTTGGGGTCCTGGGTGTAGTCGGTCGAAGGGTCGTAGTCGGCCTCGCTGGTACCGTTGGTGTAGGGTGCAGTGGAGTTGGAGACTGGGTAGGGAGCGGTCGAATTGGAGGACGGGATGGTCGAGTTGGATGTCGAGTTGGAGCTGGGCTTGCCGATGAAGCAGTGAACGGTGTAGGATCCATCCATGACGAACTTGTCGGCGGTAATGGACAAAACGTGATGGTAGTCACCCTCCTTAAGAGGACGGCCCTGGTACTGGCCAGTCTCGTACGAGGTCTCGTTGTCGGCGCGCCTGCTCAGTGTGCGTTGGCCAGCGCCGTAGAGGTTGGTGACGGCACGAGCGACCTGGGCATAGGTGCGGTCGCTGGTCTCCGGGTAGTGGTAACCAAGAACGCGGGTCTCCTTGACGTCCTGAGAGGTGAAATAGTCGCCCCGGCTGTTCTTGGTGAAAGGCTTGAGCGGCGTGTAGCTGTTCTTGGGCTCGCCCTGTTGCCACTGGGCCATGCCGCGGTTGATGTTGCCGTTCGCGACGTAGGTGTTGGGCACGATCAGCTGGTACATGGCGAGCAGACGGTCGATGTTGGTGTGGTGTAGCCAGAAAAGGGGGTCAAAGGAGGAGATGTCGAGGTAGTACATGTGGCCACCACTCTCACCGCCCGCGGTGTTATGGACGACGTCGTGGACGGACTCGAAGCTGTCAACACCACTGCCGCTGAGATCAGTGCGGACACCGATCTGGGAGGTAGAGGCAGCGCCCCACGACTGCTTGCTGGAGAAGAGGGCGAAGACACGGTCACGGAGAGAAACACGCAGGGCGTTGAAGCGGGCATTCATCTCGTTGTTGTTGCTGCGGGTGGGGTTGGCAACCGGGCGACGAAGAGTGTTGGCGAAGTTGTTCCATGGGCCACCACCCATCTCGGATGGGAGCGAGCTGCCCCAGCTGTACGAGTAGAGCGGGTTGGGAATGGTGACTGTGCCAGAGGGCTTGGTGACCGTGACGGTCTGGTCACGCATCACAGTAGGAACGGTGTTGGCACCGCCATCCTGCGCCCAGTCCCAGTAGGGCATACGGAAGGTCGACGCAGCCTGGCGCCACCGGTTGCGCTGGCTCTCAGGGAAGGTGTTGATGACCTCCTGAATACTCTGGTACAACGCCTGCTCGAAGATAGCAAGGTAGGGCCTGTGCCAGGATCCGAACAAGACCTGCGCGTGAGGGCAGAAACCGGCGTTGTTGAGCAGAGGAGTTGGAAAGTTGTTCCAGGTGACAAAGGGACGGCCGTGGACACCAACGACCTGGTAGTACGAGAGCCTGTCGTTCTTGTCCTTTGCCATGAACCTCTCCATACCCAGGAGATACAAGTTCCACTGGTCGGCGTTCTGCCTCAGCTGGCGAATCTCCAGACGGGGCGACGAAACACGGCCATTGCTGTTGCACGTGCCGTCGCTATTGGTGTTTGTGCTGCAGACACCAGTGATGGCGGTGAATCCGCTAGACTGACGAGCAACCAGGCTGTCAGCAATCTCGTCAATCTGCCTCTTGATGACAGCGTCCGAGTGGTGAGCGTGTTGGTGGTGGGCTCCGTGCTGGAGGGCCACTGTGAACTGGAGGAAAGCGAAAAGGGCGAACAACATGGTGGTCATGCTCTGGGGCTTGCTGAAGCTTGCCATGGTGAATAATGTTATGCTGTGCACGTTGGAAACGACAACCAAAGAATGAGCCGGCGAAGAGAAGCTAAACGTGCGGAGATGCAGTTAAAGGGAAAGAGCGATGCGGGTACAAAAGAGCGTAACGACGTCGGATCGAGTCCTCGGTCTGCAAGAGGAAAAAGCTGGAGTCCTGAACAGAAACCCCGACGTCAAAAGACACGAAGAATCAAAGGTTGGCCGCAGCAGGCAGGGGCGGCTTGTCGGGTCATATATCAAACGTCCTATTTCTAGCCATGCTCGACTGGGATTGGGCTGATCCCGTCCGGCCCTGAGGCGGTGGAGATAGAGCTGGTGGCGGCGCCGCAGTCGCGGTCGTCGCGGCGTCGTGATTGGTGAAGACGGTCGAAACACTGATCCCGCACTGATCCCGCAGCTACGCCCCTGACTATCCCCGAACGGTGCCTGTCTGCGGGCGCTTGGACGGCACCCAGTTGCTGAAGGGGAAGGCTGCGAAGCAAGCTCACGCCAGTTCCGCCAGATGCTGCAGCCAGCAAACCGTATTCTGGAGATAAATGCCCCGCATGCAGTGCATATGAAGGTGTTCTCGAGATTGAGCTTGAGATGACGACCCGCACGTTCTCGCACGAAACGACGAGCAGCTCGAGCACCGCCTAACAACGACTAGCACGCAGCCACTGCACAAGAGTCAGGGCCGAATAGCATCCAATTTGGCATGAGCGTTCAACGTGCGCATTGAGATGCACCGCAAGCAGTACTGCTGCGTTGCCATTGTCACCTCGCTTGTCGTCGCATTGGGCTCAAAACAGGCGTGTAATGAAAGTCCTCATCCTTTTCAGCAGCGCAGTGAGCAGGGCTGTCAAAAGCAGAGAGATGAGCGCTGGCACTTGCCGAATCCGCGGACGACCAAGATGAAAGGGACAGCCTGATCTGCATCCTCCACGCAATGGGCGCGTGGTGGCCGCGGTAGACACGCAGTGGCCAGCCACGGGATTGCTCGCAGTGAACATTGCAGCAGTAAACATTGTACCAATAAACCGGCAAGCAACCTTAAACTGCGAATGGCTCGCAGCTCAGATTCTTAGCGAGCATCCGCACGAGAATCCAACGAATGTTTCACCACCGGCAGCCACGGCAACCCTGCCACTCCACATGTCATTACACGCAGCCTGCGCTGATTCGAGGGCCATCGTACCCGCACAAAAGCTTGACTGCACAAGCAATGCGACACGCGTGGAGGGGCCGGCGGATCGCCAGGCACGCTCGCTCCTCCTGCATGGCGCAGACTCTAACACACGTAGTCCAAGACACAGCGAGTGCTGGTATTGCAGTCGGCAAATACGAGCCAGTCTGTGTCAGAAATTGAATGTAGTGGTTGTAGAGCATGGTCACATTCGCGCGTTGTCACTACAACCCCGTCAACCTGCCAAACCTCCTATTCTGCATACGAGCACCGTCCGCCATCTGATCCACAGCTCACGTCACTCGCAGATCTCCGGTTATACTTGGAACCTCGTTCGGGGTGCAGATCGGTATTTCGGTAGCTTAACACATGCGCGTCGGTTCGGGCACCGAGCAAGGCTTGATAAAAGATGGAGGCTGTGTGGCTGAGCAGATGACAACTGTGTGCCGTCGTTCAATGGTGCTAACGTATAACAAGACTGGTATTGGTATCGTTCCCGTCTACCCTACTGCGCTATGTGAAGGAAATTCAAAGGAAGGTGCAAAAAGAGGGGTATATAATCCTTTTCGAAATACATGTAGGAACGTAGAGACAAAGAAATTGCAGGGCGTCATATGTGCCAAAAGGGCTCATTACAAGGCGATACTGGTATGCGAAAATCTTTACTGGAACGCTCCCCGGATCTTAGCATATAGCTCGGTGTCCAGAAAGTTGTAGTTTGGATCCGAAAAACAGAACGGCGCTCGCAGCAGAGTCTCAGCGGTAGGGCGCTCGGTAGGATCGATGGTGAAGCAGTCGTACATGAAGCTCAAGCCCTCGATGCTGATGGCTCTGCTGACATCCTCCGGGATTGGGGGTGCTTGGTTCAGGGAGCCCAGCTTGTAGATGGCACCTATCGCCTCCTCACGACTCCAGGGACGTTTGCCAGCAAACATCTCCAGCACGACGCAGCCGAGGGACCAGATGTCCACCTTTGCACTGTAGCCCTGCCCCTGCGAGCGAATGACTTCGGGCGCCATCCAGAAGACAGAGCCCTGCATAGAATTTGTGACATCGTTGCCATAGATGTTGTCGCTCTTCTTCGAGATACCAAAGTCGGAGATCTTGCACGTGCCGTCGAGGTCTAGAAGGATGTTGTCGGCTTTCAAGTCGCGATGCAGGATACCTTCGCGGTGCAGGTAGGAAAGCCCGAGGAGCGTCTGACGGGTGAGCGAGCTGACCACACTCTCTTCGAATTTGCCGTGCTTGCGGATGCAGGAACCGACGGAGCCACCAGAAATATACTCAAGGAAAATGGAGATGCTGTATTCTTTGCGTTCGCAACCAAGATACTGCACGATGTTGGGGTGGTCAAGATGCTGCATCGTGTCAATCTCCTGGTCCAGGCTCTTCACGAGCTCTTTGATCTTGTCTTTGTCCGATCCGGCCGCTTTGGCATTGACCTCGACCTGCTTGACAGCAATAAGCTCACCAGTGGTGATGTTCATACCAAGGTAGACACGACCGAATGTGCCCTTGCCAATCAGTTGACCCTTCATCCATTTAAAGGTCGGCTGGCGTTGCATCTGGGGAAGGTTGTCTTGAGGTATAGTCTCGAGCTGGATTAGTCGTGATCCGCGCGAGGGCTTGACCTGCTCAATTCTGGCGTGGAACATCTTAGTGGACTTCCTTCTCACAATGTCGCCGCCGTTACGGAGCGTAGCAACTCGTGAAGGTCCTGCGGCTGCGGGTTGACCGGGCATTGGCCTTTTCTCCATAGGGTGGTACTGCGACTTGACGACTTCACGTATAGACTTTGTGCGTCCAAGACCCACGCCAGACTTTCGCATGTTGCGCTGAGCGATGGACTGCAGGCCAGTCTGTCCTCGGCTTAGCGGCGGGTTTGCAGGCGCACTCTCAAGCGAGGACATGGGTGTCAGAGTGCCAGTGCTTGTATTTGACGAATCCGTCGGCGGGTCTGTAGATGAATCTGTCTCCTCCTCTTCAAGCATCGGCTGGTCGAGGTTGACGTTCGGGAAGAGCTCGTCGAGGTGATCTACGAGGGCTTCGGCGGGTGGACGGTTTGCCCATACGTTGCTAGCGAACGAGTCGCGACGGTTGATGAAATCGGGCTCGTCACGAGGCGAATCGGTCCATGTTGTGGAGGCAGCGGACTCAGGAATCTTATCGCTAGTGTGCGATTGGCGGTCGTCTGTGGTTTGTTCCTGCTGCTCTGCCACCTGAGCCAGCGAATTCTTAGAACGCGATGTCTTCAACTTCAAGTTAGGGCGTTGTGCTCGGTGACCGCTAGTGTTCCTAGCAATGGATACAGTCCGTGCTGGTGGCGGTGGGCTGCGTCCAGCGAGCGGTGCAGCGAACAAACCATCGTCAGAATCGTCATCAGAATCAGCAGCATCGAGGTTCGGTGCAGTTGTGTGGAACGATACGCGTGCCTCTTCAAAGTCATGTGTGGGACCGTAGATCGATACGCGTGACGACTCTCGTGTGAGTGAGCTTGCAGGTGCACGGGCAGAGGTAGGACTGAAATCTGGTGTGCGAGGTCGTTGATCTTTCGACTGGTCTTCCGTAGGGCGAGGCGGGGTAGGCATTGCGAGAGTGAGCTCGGGTTTGTCAAAAGCCGCTGCGTCTTGTAAAACTTCCACATAGTCAGGTATTTTGAACGGAATGTTGCCTTTGCTCATTGTGAATTCGCCAGGGCTGCGAGGAGACCCACCTGGACTATTCCTGCCAGATCCGGATGCAGTACCGAAGCCGTTCTCCTTCAAGACTTGCTGAGAAGGACGTATGCTCTCAGGTGAGGAATCGTGCATTTCTTCCTTAGGAGGCGGTTTAGGCAGCGCTTTGTTAGCTGCTCCCACAGACCCTCCAGCAATACCTGCTCCAATAATGGCAGCCGCAATATTGGAAAGTCCGCTTGGGCCTTGGGGAATTGCTTTCCTTTTAGCTGAATCAGACTCAGCCGACTTCCGCTTGTACGAGGTCTCATCACCCTCTGGCCACGATGGCGGGCGGTTCTTGCTCCTTGACAGTGAGTTAGCTTTGAGAAGTGTTGTTGTATCGGCAGGGACGGGTGGCGGCTGCCTCTTGGGCACAAGTTCCTTGGTGGCCTTTTGCGGCTCGAACGGCTTTTTGATCTCTTCGTATGGGGAATTGCGCGGTTCGTCGAAATCGATGATGCCGGCGCTTCGGAATCCGAGACTGTCGCCAGACGCAGACAGCGGATCAGGACTATTGCCCTTCAATCGCTGCATGCGCCCCTTGAGGTACTCTTCCTGCTTCCGTTTGGTCTCCTTGCGGTGTTCCTCAGCAGCTAATTCAAGCATTCTACGGCGCTCCTGCTCGGAAGCATCGTCGCCAGCGGCCCACGATGGTTCTGTCGGTCTGCCGCCTACGTTCAAGCGACTTGAGCTAGCATCAGACATGGACTCTTCCTTTGTCGTTAGTTGGCGCAGGGCTGCAGCCTGAGCAGGCACAAGTGTCGACTCCCCAGATTTCAGACCACCTGGAGAATCAGCCTGTGAGTTGGAATCGAGGCTAGCTGGTTGAGCCATCGAAACGCCAAGACCCGTCGAAGCGGCGGCACTCGATCCTTCTTGTGGGATCTTGACGAAGATCTTCAGCTCTCCAAACTTGTTACCGAACTGTGATCGAGCTTTCATAAGGTTGATGTCTGATAGTGCATCGTCGTGATCGTACTGGCCTGGCGTTGTCATGTAGAGTTCAACTCCAGACATTTGACTGAGACCAGAGCTGAGCTCTTCGCAACACATATACCGTATTGCTGCAGCGGTGTCTGCGTTGGTGATGTCGATCAGGCGGTAGTTCCAGCCGTCTGGGGTGACAAATGCAAACCTACGCTCGTCTCGCATGGAAGTACGTGTACGACCAGACTGCCGGCTGTCCGCGTCTGTCTGCGCAGACCGTCGAGAAGGTGGGCGCTCATTTAATGATGTCTCACTCGAGTTCATACCAGACTTTCCAAAGAACGATCCGCCGCTTGGGTGATGCCTGTGACTTGCAGGACTGGTAGGAGAGTCGAGACTGTTGTCGTCTGGTGAGGGGTGGCTGTCATGCTTCTTCCTGTCTCGGCCCATTATCTTGCCAAAGAAACCCTTGTGGTGGTCTTTTGCACTCAATGGCTCTCCAGTATCATACCGTGTGAATCCAGTCCCGGGCCGTGCGGCTTCAGATGCATTTCTCTTGTTCTCGTTCCGGCTGTCGGACCGGCCTTCCAGGAAGGAGCGACCCGTAGGCGGCCCTGATCCTGTATTTGCGAACGTGGATAGATTAGACTCGGAGCTGTTGCCACGGGCATGCGAGTAGTAGCGTTGCCCATTTGCAGCTATACCAGCACTGAGCTGTCCGCCATTTGCTGCTAGACGTGCCGTCGACAGTGCCGGACTTTGTTGTGGGCTTGCTTGGCGGTTCGACCCGAATGCTGAAGATCCAAAATCACCGGAAACGTTCGGGCTGTGTCTTTTGGTAGGGGGATCCAGGTCGCGAAGCACTTCTTTTGAAAACGCGCTGCGGGTGTCTGAGTAGTCTGGCGGCGGGCCGATCGTTGGGACTGTGAAGTTCCTTTGCTGTGTAGAGATTCGTCGTGGAGGTCCAGAAGTTGAAGGTGAGTGCAACAACCCAAGTCTGTTTGGGCTGTCTTCACCATTCCCAGCTGTGGTGGGAGTCGAGCCGAAGCCAGGTATGCTGGGCGGCATGAAAGGGGAGTGCTCAACTCCACCGTCAGTCCCTGCACTGGGCACCGTCACCCCGGTATCGCTGCGCTGGGGCATGCGCGCAGGACCCGAGCTACCAGTCTCGACAATCTGGCGCACCAGTCGGCGCAGCTTGCGGCCTTCGTCTCTTTCTCTATTTTGGTCCCAGCCAGTGCCACTTGCTGTGGTCTGCTTGGCGAGTTGCGGAAAGATGACTTGATGCATCATGGCGACGTTGCCCTTGGAGCCGTGTCCGCGGCCAATGTCCAGAAACCTTGAGCCCTCCAGTCCCAGCGTCCGGAATGTCTCTTGCCAGTCCTTGGAAAAGCCATTGTCTGCCAGCCATCGCTGCACCTGTTCGGCTGGCCATTGCGGTTCGGTCAAGGGCGGAGATATGGGGCCGTCTGGACGATGGTATGCATTGCTGTGACTTTGCATAGTGGCTGTGTTCGCGCCGGGCTGGTCATATCCGTGGTGGGCGCGGTTGCCTGGCGCCTGAGAGTAGTTGAGGGGAGCGCTGGAGCCATACTGAACGCTCTGGACGCTGTCGTGGAGGTTGAGAAAGCTTGTGCCTGACATGTCAGCATTCGGCGGGAAGCCGTCGTCTCTGTAGAAGCTGGGCTCCGAGTACTGCCTGGCGGCGTGCGACTGCAGGGCCGGTATGCCGACGCCTGGCCCAAACGACTCGCCATCGGGTATGTAGGTGGCCGACGTGAGCGGGGCTTCGACCTGTTGCTGCTGCAGCGGCGGAGGGCCCGGGGGAGGGGGCAGGTGCGACTGGTAGCCCTGATATAGGCTGGGGTTGTAGCCGGGCTGCTGGTACTGCGGCTGTTGCGGGCGCTGCTGCAGAGGAGGGGCGCCCCAGCCAACGCCGTAGGCGGGAGTGTGGGGATGAGGGGGGATGTTCATGCCCGTCGAGGGCCGCGGCGGCGGCGGCGGCAGACCCATGTGCTGAGCGGGCGCCGACGCAGGCTGGCGAGGTGGAGGAGGAAGATTTTGATACATGGTCGAGGGCACCCTGCGGGGGGTGTAGGGGCTGCTGGGGTGCGGCAACGGTGCGCGCCCGGCGGCGAGCGTGTCGAGTCGGGCAGCAAGAGGCTCAGACTCGAGGATCGAGGGTCGCGAGGGCCGCGAGGGCCGCAAGGGGAGCTGGCGAGCACGGCGACCGGGGCGGTCTGAGGGGGCGATGGGCGCGAGGTGCGGGCTGCGGTCGCGCGGCGCAACGGGCGTGTCCAGGAGGCTGTGAAGGGCCTCAGGGCAGCATCACGACAGGCCGGCCGGCGGGTCGACGTCTGGCTGCGGGCGCGGTCGTCGCCGCGCTCTGGGGCGGCCGTGAGAGCTGCGATGGTATGTTCCAGCAAGCGCTTCGTGCGAGCTCCGTGCTCTTGTCAGATTGAGGGCCGGGATGCGGAGTGGGTACGAGGACCCGCGGCGCGCGGGCTAGAGCTACCTGGGCGGCGGCACCTGCGCGTTGGGAGCTGCGGTCTGGGGCAGCGGGCAGCGGGCAGCGGCAGCGGCAGCGGGCAGGCGCAGCAACGGCCTCGACGACGAGATGCTCCAGCTGCACGCAGGCGGGCGGCGAGCAGACGACGTGCTGCGCCGGCGCTGGACGCCGCTCTGTGAGGCCTGGCGGGCGCCTAGCCGTCGCGACAAAGAGAGCCGCCGGCAGCCAGAACGCGCGGATACGAGCTGCCGCAGATTGCGGTGCGGCGTCACGCAGGTGTCGAGGGCTTGGGTGCAGCTGCGCGCGGACGCAGGACGGTGGGAGTGTCTGCTTGCTCGGTGCTGCAGCTCCAGGTGCCGGTGCCAGTGCAGTGCCAGTGCCAGTGCCAGTGCCAGTGCCAGTGCCATCGCCAGCGAGGCGCGTCCGCGCTGCACTCCATGTCGGCCCGCACACGACAGACGCTGCTGACACAGGCTAACTCGGCGCTGTCAATGCTGTCGACGCCTCGCAGCGCGCTGTACTCGTTCGCTGCCAATCTGCTGCGGGCGCTGGACGTAGCACCCTGACTGACAGCTGCAGACAGGGCCGCCACTGTTGGCTGGGACAAATGCACCAACGAAGAGGCCCAAGGCGTTCGAGCAGCACCATGGGAGCAACGCTCTACTGCCCAGCACGAAACGTGGACAGCCGCCTGCACCCCTGCATGGCGTCGCACCGCACTCTCCAACACCATCGAGATCGTGCGCCTTGTTGGTTTGCGTCTCACCACTGCGCGCTGGCACCGCCAGGCGAGCCACATCGTCAGCGCAGCGCTGCATGCCACCCAGAGGAGACAGTCGGTCGACTGGTGCAGAGCTTGCTAGATAAGAGCCATATCAGAGGCTGCAATGCCATCTCTCGGCCGTTTCCAGGGCATGTTGCTCACGCCATGAGCTGACGAACGTCCTGACTAAACCATGTCGCGTTACAAGTGGTGCTCTGTTGAGGAAGCTGCGCTGGATGGACCCTTCCGGATGCGTCCGGTCAACATTGATGTCATCGTCTTGAAGAGCTGCACCCTTCAAATAGTCGCAGCGTCCACATCGTGACCGCCAGGACAGCACACTACTGCTATCTAGCCAGAAGCCTACACTGATCATCTTACTTGGCACAATGGCACAGGACTTGAGATCCCAGGACATCAAGAACCCAATTGACGTTGCAGAGGTCAGTATGTCTTCACGTGAAGCTCCACAGCTACCAAGCTCACCGTCCACCTACAGTACCTGTTTCGACGCCTCAAGGAGGTGGGCGTTGACTCGATTCACGGTGTTCCTGGCGACTACAATCTCGTCGCTCTCGATTACATCCCCAAAAATGGCCTCAAGTGGGTCGGCAACTGCAATGAGCTCAACGCAGGCTACGCAGCTGACGGCTATGCCCGTGTGAAGGGCATTGCTGCCCTCGTGACTACATTTGGTGTCGGCGAGCTCTCTGCAGTCAATGCAATTGCAGGTGCATACTCCGAATATGTTCCTATCGTCCATATTGTTGGCTACCCTTCCACACTATCACAACGCGATGGAGCCCTTCTGCATCACACCCTGGGCAACGGCGACTTCACCGTTTTCTCCAGAATGTCCAAGGAGATCTCCTGTGCGGTTTCCTTGTTGAACAACGTGCACGAGACCGCAACTCTCATCGACAACGCCATCCGGGAATGCATTCTCCAGTCAAGACCAGTCTACATCTCTCTGCCGACAGATATGGTCCAGAAGAAGATTGATGGCGATAGGCTCAACACACCGCTCGACCTCAACTACCCACCAAATGAGCAGGAGCGTGAAGATTATGTCGTGGACGTGGTGCTCAAGTATCTCCACGCCGCGAAGAACCCCGTCATTCTTGTCGACGCCTGCGCTATCCGCCACCGAGCGCTCAAAGAGACCCACGATTTCGTCAAGAAATCCGGCCTCCCCACCTTTGTCGCACCCATGGGCAAGGGCGCTGTCGACGAGACTCTGCCCAACTTTGGCGGAGTCTACGCCGGCGATGGCAGTAACAAAGGCGTCCGCGAGCGCGTCGAATCCTCCGACCTAGTTCTCAGTATCGGCGCCATCAAATCCGACTTCAACACGGCCGGCTTCACCATCCGCCAATCCCAACTCAACACCATCGACTTCCACAGCTATGGCGTCAAAGTCCGCTACTCAGAATACCCCGGCATCCGCATGAACGGCGTGCTCGCAAAAGTGACCCAGAAGCTCGGTCAACTCAGCATTGAAAAGGGCCCCGACCCCAACAACGAAATCCCCAGCGAGGAACTCAAGTCTCCCGAACCAACAATCACCCACGCCTGGTTCTGGCCACGGCTGGGCCAATTCCTCCAGAAATCCGACATCATCATAACCGAAACCGGGACTTCCAACTTCGGCATCTGGGAGACCCGCTTCCCCGCGGACGTAAACGCCATCTCCCAAGTCCTCTGGGGCAGCATCGGCTATGCAACCGGCTCATGCCAGGGCGCCGCCCTCGCCGCGCAGGAAAAAGGCATCAAGCGCACGATCCTCTTCACAGGCGACGGCAGCTTCCAGCTCACGGCCCAGGAAGTCAGCACCATGATCCGCAACAAGCTCAACCCGATTATCTTCGTCATCTGCAACAAGGGCTACACGATTGAGCGCCTGATTCACGGGTGGGAAGATGCGTACAACGACGTCCAGGAGTGGCGCTACAAGGATCTGCCCGACGTGTTTGGCGCCAAGAAGGGCAGCGTGCTGACGTATCGCGTCGAGAGCAAGCAGCAGGTCGAGGAGCTGTTCAACGACGACGAGTTTAGGAGTGGAGAGACGAAGAAGATGAGGTTTGTGGAGCTGGTCATGCCGTGGGATGATGCCCCAGCTGCACTGAAGGGTGTTGCGGAGGCGGCGGCGAAGAAGAACGCGCAGGCTGAGTAGGGCAGGGTTGCGTGGTGGTCTGATGGACCTAGACACCTTTTTCGTCGTTTTGAATATAAAGAAAAGCGAGTGCATTAATATCGACACGAACTTGTTTATCCAGGGCATCGAATCATCCAAATGCTTGCACTCCTCTAAAGCGTGACAAGCACGAGAGCTTGATTTGAAATCAATAGTCGATGAGCATCACAAAACAGCAATGGATATGCCATTTGTTCATCTTACATGCTTTGATGATTCGATCCCTATCTATACTACATCATGCATATTCCTGTAATCCATCATCATCCAAAAATGCCTGCCAGCCACACGCTTACACAGTCCAGAGCTGCTGGTGGGCGTGATGCGAATGAGATACACAGAAACTAGCTGCGTGTTATACCAGTGGTACGCCGATAACGCCAACCTGAAATTTACTCAGTCCTCTACTGAACAACTCCCCAGTAACGCTCCGCGTTGAAAGAAGACGCCCAGTCCGACTTCCAAGGTGAGTCGAACGCGTTGTGGAGGAAGACATCTGAGGTGAACTCGCTGCGGATGGAAGCAATAGCCTTGGCCTGGTTGTCCGGAGATGGAACAGCCTTGCCGTTTGCATCGCCTTGGTGAGGCCAGCCAGTCTCGGTGACGATGACTCGGTCGGTGTTACAAGCAGTCTTAACCCGCTCAATCTGGCCCTTGACAAATGTACCGGCATCCTCGGCAGCAGTATTTGGGTCGAAGAACGGGTGGCAGTTGACCATGACGACATCGGATGCCTTGCAGATAGAGGGATTGTCGATGGTTGCGGGCACGGTGTCGACAGCGCCAACGGGACCGTCGTATCCGACAGCACGGAGCTGGTCACGGCCACGGCGAATGGCGTCCACAATTTCAGAGGCGGTCATGTCGTGGTCGTTGAGGCGCTCGTTCTCGACGGAGAAAAGCTTCAGGATGTCCCAGCTGCCATTAGCATACTCGTCGATGGCATCCTTCCAAGTGGTGATGACAGTGCTGAGGTCTTCACCATTCCCCTTGTTGCTGAGGTACGCACCGCCCATGATGGTCTGACCATTCTTTTGAGCGTTCTGGATGGCGAGAGGCACGATATTGCAGCCCATGCCGTAGATACGAACGATTTTGTAAGAGTCCATCCGGCTGAACTCATCGGCAACCTCGGCATCGGTCTTGCAGCGGCTGTTGCCCTGTGAGCCCGTAAAAGGATCGTATGTCACGCCGAACGGGAGTCCACCTCCCTCTTCCTTCTCCACTCCAGTAGCCTGGGAGGGCGCGGGCACAGCAGCTGATGAGGAGACTGGGGCAGATGGGGCTGAAGAAG
Source organism: Stagonosporopsis vannaccii (assembly GCA_028584115.1). Classification (NCBI taxonomy): domain Eukaryota; kingdom Fungi; phylum Ascomycota; class Dothideomycetes; order Pleosporales; family Didymellaceae; genus Stagonosporopsis; species Stagonosporopsis vannaccii. Next base: position 26,447 of record VWXS01000111.1, on the reverse strand, counting down.
GCTCGCCGACCAATGTTGGTGTGCTAGACGGAGGAGGAGGAGGAGGAGGTGGAACGTAAGCAGACTCAATCGCGGCTGTTGTAATAGGCTGGTTCTCGGCTTCAATGGACGACGGTTTAGGCTGAGGCGCCACGAGAGAGAATGAAGGCAGAGTCGAGTCAGCTGGCGGAGCAGGGGTGGTTGAAGGAGCCGCTACATCCGGGGTCGAGGAAGAGGCAGTTAAAGCCACTGTAGAAGCCAACTCGGATGTGGTGACTACTTCTGCCTTTGTTGAAGCGGTTGTCTGCTCTATGATGGAGGTCGAGTAGGGCACGCCATCCTGATCGACGTAAACAACAGCGTCATTGACAAGTTCGGTGACAAAGACGATCTCCGTAACATAATCACGCTTGAAGTCTACAAACAGTCAGCTTTCTTGTGTTTTAGGAGGGAAAAGGCGACACACTGAGGGGATGACCGCTCGCAGTGCCCAGGATTGCCGCGAGAGCGCCAGCAATAATGATGGACTTCATGGTACTTATGAAGCGAGTGTTATGGAATGCTCGAAGTAATTGTACTGCTCAAAGATGGCTCTCAAAGTCTTTGCAGAGTCTCCTAACGCGGAAGAGTACAGAGATGGTGCCCGAGCAAATTGATAATGAGCGACTGACTGCCTGCAGTTGAGTGAAAGGAAAGTGAGTCGGGCGGAGCCGAGTCGAGAAGCTTCGATGCAGAGAGGATGCAGGAGAAAAGAGTGTAGCGGAGAGGGAGGTGCAAGCAAGGGAGTCGAGCGTTATGCGGGTGTTTGTACCTGCGTCGACCTTGCTTCTTGGCGCGCCGCCAGGGCAACCGCGATTGTCAGCAGGTGAAAGTGAAGCCGATTCCTCACTTTCGTTGAACAATCCTCGAGGCTCGATCTTGTTCCCTCGCGTCGTGCAGTTCTCCTCGATACCCCGGGCTTCCCGTCTTTCTTCTTCCGAGGTCTTTGGAAGCTCTATGCAAACAGCTGCTATAGTGGTCCGCCAGGGCAACCACCGATGGCAACAGATGAACACACCATTATACGAGGATTTGTCGCAGCGGGGTACTAGACGACTTAAATGAGACCGTGTGAGGTGAGACACAAAATAAGGCCTGAAATGAACGCTCAACACCTGAAACGTGAAGTCGCGCCACACCTTACATGTAGCCACAACATCTCCAACTCTTCAAATGACATGCACACAGCTTGGAATTAAGCTCCAGTGATGCGCAACATGCTAGAAAGTTCCCCAAGAAGAGTCACGCAGACATGTTGCCTTTGCAAGGGGTGAAAGACACGGAGGGATGACCCACGCACTTTGTGCAGCTCAATGCGAACCATTTTCAGAGCCTCCCCATGCAGTCACGAAGTATGCGCTCGTGCCGAAGTTTAGCTCTTGCATCATTCGGTAGGGCCGGCCGAACGTGTCAAAGGGATGGCACGCGCTTTTCCGAGGAATGTCTGGCAGCCGAGCAGACCGTTCGAGGAGAGAAAAAACTCGATGAGGAAAGAAGTAAGAGATACATAACTTTCGAGTCAAACGATGATCAGGTATCGCTACCTGGAGGGTGCAGTTTGACAATTTAGCTCATCAATACAAGATGTTACCTACAACGTTGAAGTTTGTTTTGACCTTGAATGTAAATCTATCCGCTCCATTGGACGAGTTCGACCTGGTAGACGAGCTGTCCTTCACCCTGATGGGAGCGGGTGCAGTCAAGGGTTCTGTATGAGTACTGTCAGACGGGCGAAACGCAGGAGAAACAACAGCAAGAGCCTAGCAGCAAGTCGCACACTCAAAGTACTTAACGAGCTGTCAAAGGCAGCTCGTGAGACACGAACTAACTCTGCTGATGACCAGTCCACCGCATTGATGAAAATTGAGACGTGATGGTCGAAGACGTGCAGCGTGGAACTTACGGAAAGGGTGGGTTTAGACAAAAGCACGCGCCATGTCCAGTATTGCTCGTCCTTGCCCAAACAAAACTTTGAAAAAGCATAGTTCCTCAAGTAAACTTGGCAAAAACAAATAAACAAGTTTATTGAAGAGCATGAGCTATGTTCTAAAGGATAGCAAAATGTACTAAAATGCAAAAAGTATGGGTTGAACCCATGAGGTTTGGTCCAAAGATTGAGTAAGTGCAGTGTTGTGCGGGACTCGCGGTCACTTCTGGTAAAAGGCAAGAAATGAGTTCGTACAAATCCTCGCACTGCACAAACAAATCTGGAGAATTGTAGATTTATATAATGCTTGAAAGGCTGCAGGGCCCAAGACGAGGCAGCAACGCGCTTTGCGCCCACCGTGCATTTGCATTTGCGTGGGTCGCTTGGCTCGTGCCTTTTCTGCCGTGGCAATTATTGTCTGGAAATGTTGGAGGTGGCCGTGCTTGGGCGAGAGCTCCCACTGGTCAAGTGATGAGCATGGCGGCTGCCTGCATCTTACAGTGAGTCAATGTTACTGGCTTCAGATGCCAAAAATATCAGCTTGTTCGGCAACGTATTTCCAAAAGGTCAGTCGTCGAGAGTAAAAGATGCTGAATGAAGCTTGCCCCGCAATCCGCAGTCAGAGTGAATCTCCGTCGTGGGGCACGTGCTCTCGCTTCACAATATACAATCAGTGCACTCGCGTCCTGAATAGACGGAGACTATACCAAACATAAGACAAGCGAGTGAATGTCAGTGTGAAATTTACAGTGGCCACAGGGTCTCATTCATGCAATTGTATTGCTTCATTGAGGCAGGACGATATATTGCGAGGCTGAGACAATGAAGCATCTCGATTGGTCTCAACCTGCCGAAAACGATATCTTCGCGCTTGTACACCATCCTACTGACGCAACTATTGATCGTCACCAGGGCCAGGGGCACGTCCCATCTGTCGTGCTTTGAGCATCTCGTCGCACAGCAACAGGTTCGATGCGATTCCAGTAGCTGACGCTATGCAGTTACGCAACACGCGGAAAGAGTCGTATACACCTTCTTGTGTGGGGTCCATGGCCTCGCCGGTGGCCAGGTTAAGACCGACAACATTACCCTCTGCATGCTCGTCTTGCAGAGCAGCAAGCGAATCCTGGATGTCGTGGCCAGAGTTGGCAGCCAGTGTCTTGGGAATGACGAGAAGCGCATCAGCGAAAGCTGAGACACCCCACTTCGCCTTACCCTTAACGGTCTTTCTGAAATCCTCGCTGTTGAGGCGGGCGGCGCAGGCAACCTGAAACGCGCCGCCGCCGGGGACGACGCTCTTGTCAACAATCATGTTGTAAACACTCCTCAGACCATCACGGACGGCGTCCTTGATCTGGCTGATGGTGTGCGAGTTAGGTCCCTTGATGAGAAGTGTAACCGACTTGGGCTCTTTGACGTCCTCAATGAAAGTGTACTTCTCCTCGCCCAGTGTGTGTTCGTAGACATTACCAGCCCAACCAAGGACATCTGGTGTCAAGTCGTCAACACTGTTCTGTGCTGTTCCACCGCAGACAAGCTGGAGGCGCTCCATGTTCCTCCTCTTCGCTCTTCTGAGCGCGAAGATGCCGTTCTTGACCAGGACGTCCAAGCTGAGGGGATCGATGCCCTTCTGATTAACAATGACGAAGCCCTTTGTAGGATCATCACCACAGACCTCCTTCTTCAGCTCGACAATCTTCCTTAGCTTGTCATCGACGAATCTCCGCTCACTCTCAACCAGTTTCTCTCTCTGCTCTGCGCTGGAGTAGTAGAAACCGGAGTTGATCTCAGACTTCTCGTATTCCAGGCTGACGTTCAAAGTCAGAATGTATGCGTTCTCGACCTTCTTGGGCATGTCAGGATGCCTAGCGCCGTGATCCAGAGCAAGACCCCTGATCAGCTGTGTGTCCGCGGCGGTGCGGTGCTGCATGGTCATGATCTCGACCATGTGCAAATCGGGCTTCGCAGGAGCCTGATAGATGGCAAGCACGGCATCGACGATATCGGGGGTCAGCTGTTCGGCGAGCGAGCTGTCGAGCTTCGTGGATAACGATGTGCGGGCGACGGAGAGCAAGAGTTCGCGATCGACTTCCTTCTCCAGCTTGAACTCATCGAGGAACTGCTACTGTCAGCCTTCACCGTCTGATGTGTCACAAGTGTTCATACCTTCAGCGACTCTGTCTTTGCAATGTCGTAGCCGTCTGTAATTACACGGGGGTGAAGACCCTCCGCAATATAGCGGTCTGCCTGCTTCAAAAGCTCTCCAATCAACAGAACTGCTGATGTTGTTCCATCTCCCGTGATATCATCCTGTGCTGTAGCTGCGCGCGCGATCATGACCTGCTCCAATCAGATTATGCCGAAGTGCAGTCGGGCGACTTTACGTACGGCGGTGGGGTTCTGGATTTGCTGCGAAGATGTCAGATATGAACAATCAATCTGGAGGGGTTAAACGTACCATCTCCTTCAAAAGAACACTTCCATCTTTTGTGAGTTTGATCTAGTGTGAAGTCAGCGTCCGCGCGAAGGTATTCAAGTTGCACAACGTACAGCACCAGCACCGTCTACAAGCCTAAATATCGTCAGTGACACGTTCTCTCAATTGTGGGAGCGACCTTACATCTTCAGAGTACCGCGGGGTCCAAGGTTGGAGGCAAGGACCTATTGACAGATCAGCAAATAGATCTCACAAATCTTCACAGTATCTGCGCACCTTCTGCAGGCCCTCACCGGCCGAGATGTTCACCTGGAGAGCTTCCCCGCGCCTCTGTGCGAATGTTAGCAAAGTCCACTGTTTGCAAACAACGAGGGGCTTACCCTGGACTCCGCCTTTGGGTTCAGCAACTGTGCGGCTGACATTTTGCAAGACGTCTATCAGGGTATCGAACAATACAAGAAAGAAGGCAGGATGACAGCGTGGGGTATTGCTGCTTCGCGTGCCTGGCCGAGCGCGTTCCTCTGAGATTTTGGTGGAAGCGTCGGCGGGGACTCTAGCGCGCGCACGAGCCACACTCACAGAACGAACTTTTTCGACTTTCACACAGCTCAATCACGACCACACGCCGGATTACGCCTCGCGTCACCACATCGCGACACAAATCAAGCTTTGCGACAATCACGATGTCGGTCGACTACCTCCTCCACGAGAGCCCCATCGGCTATGCGGTATGTCCCGCAAATTGTAGCTGCCAGCTCGATTACAGATGCTAATGCGCTGCGCAGGTCTTCAAAGTAGTCCTGCAGCCCGACACCATTGGCAACCGCCTTGCCGAAGTGCAGAAGGCTGTTCAGGATCTGGACAAGTTCGGAAAGACCGTTGAACTTGTCGGACTTGCGCCTTTCCAGGGTACCCAGGATGCGCTGCAGGAGATTAACGACATCTCTGAGGGCATTCTCTCCGACTTCCTGCGCGCGACCCTCGAGACCAATCTCCCCAAGGCCGGCAAGAAGAAGACCATCACTCTCGGACTGAGCGAGAGCAATCTGGCTGGAAGCATCAAGGCCGCCTTCCCCAATCTCGCCTGCGAGACAGCCCAGACCTCCGAGGTCGTCGCTGACCTCCTCCGTGGTCTGCGGCAGCACTCGGGCAAGCTTATCAAGAAGCTCCAGCCCGGCGACATTGACCGCTCCATCCTTGGTCTCGGTCACGCATACTCTCGCGCCAAGGTCAAGTTCAGTGTGAACAAGCAGGACAACCACATCATCCAGGCTATTGCTACGCTCGATCAGGTCGACAAGGACGTGAGTTTTACGGTGTTAAGTCTCGCAAATGAATACTGACCTCTATCTAGCTGAACCAGTTCTGCATGCGTCTCCGCGAGAATTACGGATGGCACTTCCCTGAGCTGTCCAAGATTGTCCAGAGCAACGACCAGTACGCCAAGGTCGTTCTCACTATCGGCGACAAGTCACGTCTTACTGACGATGACACCCACGACCTCGCTGCCGTTGTTGATGATGATGAGGCTGTCGCGACGGCCATCATCAAGGCTGCCCGCACATCTATGGGTCGCGATCTGTCCGCCGCAGATATGGAGATCGTTATGGCCTTCGCCAAGCGCACAGCATCTCTTGCTTCCTACCGCAGGCAGCTCTCAAACTACCTCTCCAGCAGGATGAACCAGGTTGCGCCTAATCTGGCTGCCTTGATTGGCGACACTGTTGGCGCCCGTCTCATTTCCAAGGCAGGATCTTTGACCAACCTGTCCAAGTACCCTGCCTCGACAGTCCAGATCCTTGGTGCTGAGAAGGCTCTGTTCCGAGCGTAAGTTTTCATTCTACATATTTTGCAGGCAGTTTCTCTAACTCAAATCCAGTCTCAAGACTAAGGGCAACACCCCGAAGTACGGTCTGATCTACCACTCTTCGTTCATCGGCAAGACCGGAGCCAAGTCGAAGGGTAGAATTTCACGTTTCTTGGCCAACAAGTGCTCCATTGCATCCAGGATTGATAACTTTTCCGAGACCCCCACCTCAAAGTTCGGTGAAGCTCTCAAGCGCCAGGTTGAGGAGAGGATTGAGTTCTACTCTTCCGGCGCGCCGCCGGCGAAGAATGCCGCTGTCATGCAGGCTGCGATGAACGCTGTCATGACCGACATTGGTATCCCTGATCCCACAGCCACCGCAACTGAGGACGTTGAGATGGCCGACGGTGTCACTGCCAGTGCCACTGAGCAGGCCCGCCGTGAGAAGAAAGACAAGAAGGAGAAGAAGGATAAGAAGAAGTCCAAGGACGCCGACGAGGAGGTCACGGAGAAGAAGTCGAAGAAGGAGAAGAAGAGGAAAGCGGATGGCGACGATGGCGAGAGCAAGAAGAAGAAGAAGAGCAAGGCATGATCGACTACTCCGTTTGCACGAAAAGTTGTTGTATCATTGTTTCTGTATTCTTGCATATACTCCCATCGGCGTTGAAGGGCCGGGACGGCGTTATACGGCGTTCTTAAGCATAGGGTCTGTTGTACGACCGCTTTGCGATGATATCTAGTTTCAAATCCACGAAGATGAATGTTCACGTTCCCGATCATGTGTGATCGTCAGTGATTTTCCGGGATGTATGATCGGTAGCGCATGTTTCATCCTGTCTTGAAATCTTTGTAATCAAGCAACATCCTTTTCATGAGCATTTGTCAGGCTTGATCTGCTGCTCAAGCTTCTGCAAGCAGCAAACGTCTTTTCAATGTCACCAAAATTATGCATTACCAGCTTCGTTGCGCCACAGCTGTAGTAGATCAGATGGGAGGGCTGCATCCGGTTCGGGTAAGGCGCAATGATCCACTTTTAGATCCTCTTAACCTAACCGTTGGAACAACCACGCATCGGAACATCTCAATCAGAGACACAAGCTCGGTCGCGCCTTTTCGCAGTTGCAGGCGATTCTGCTGCTCCTCGAATTGTACAGCGCATGAAGGCCGAGGCATGGTCAGGTCTATGTCAGAACTTCAGCACTATGCCGTTGTGCTTACATGCTTGGACGGCTGTAAAGGCAATCGCTGTTCGCCCTGACTGCTTGATCAGGAAGACACCCTCAGCGCTCCTTACAGCATGACCTGAAGCACCAAAAAGATCACGGCTTCATCACCTGCATGTGGACATTAACAGTCGGGATTCACGCTCGTCTTGGAACAGTCGCAGTCGCGCGCATCGTGCGAATATCGAGGAAGATATGCCGACAGCCGCAAATCAGAAGGGCCCGGCCAGGTCAGTTCCAGGGTCTCATTCACAAAACTGAACAGCGGCTGCCCAGTCCGGGAGACAGACGCTGGCGTAAAGTGATTTTCCTCGTCGTAACCTTGCGCTTTGGCCCATGTGCCAGATCGCTCTTCATACCTGAAGCCCCCATTCAACTGTTGGGAACGGCAACATCTCTTTCCTCTCCTTTTCTCTTTCTCAACCTGTGCAATTTCTGCCTGTTGCGAGTACCTTTTCATCAACACTGCACTTGCTATGATCGCGTTCATCAGACCGTAATTAGGGGTTGAAACTTCGCGTTCCTCTCTGTGCAACAGGTTCCTTTTCAATTCTTCCCCGGCCCGGGACTTGGCTGCACATCGACTTTGGTGTTCTCGACGACTGTTGCGATAGAGCGCCGCCGCCACTTTTGGTGTTGAGTTCGCCAGCCCACACGGCCAGCATCTGCCACACCTGCTCGCGCTACTTGCGCCCATAAACTGCAGCCGCTGTGTCTGTCTTTGGATACAGATTCTCGTATCAGTATTCGTGAATCTCTGCCGCACCATTTGGCGACATTGCACGATTTGCATTTCTTCGGTCTCCCGCAATCATGGATGCAAACGATGCATCCTCGCCAGGGAGTCTGAGTTCGCCCCCGCACTCACCCGAGGGCACTCCCACATCGACCACGCGAGTCTCCAGCAGTGGTGTTGGTGTTGGACCTGCAAACACTAGCACACCAACCCCTGCAAACGCGACATCACCAGCACCACGAGGTTTGACAGCTTCTGGACAGCCACGCAAAAAGCCTGGCCCGAAGCCAAAGCCTAAAGACCCAAGTGTTCCAGAGCCAGAGAAGAAAACAAGAAAACCTCGCAAAACCGCAGAGCCCAAAGACTCAAGCGCAGCCCCTGCGCGTAAAAGGAGAACAAAGGCTTCGTTGGAGGCGGGTGCACAACCTGCGCAGCCAGCACAAGTTGTTGATGAGAAACCAATTGTACAGAACTCGCCAACACCTCAACCTCAACCACGACCCAGTGAACCCTTACCAACACCACAGCAAACAGAGCCGTCGCCTGCCACCACACAACCTCCCCGTGTGTTGAGTAACCAAGAACCCACGCTCTACAACAACCCTAATCTTTCTCACATCAATGTCGCGCCCTCTACACCACGGCCGTCTAGCTCAGGTCAGCGGTATGATCCCATTCGCGGTGGCATCATGGAGGACAAGCCACAAGTTCCAGCGAGCGCGCCGCCGCCCATCTCACCTCCACTTAATCGTGCAAGTGCATCTCCATCCATTACCAGTCTGATCGACCCGCCCTCTGCCAGTAACTCCTTTTTCCCGCCACCTGCAAAACTGCAGCAACAAGCATCCATCACCTCTGCCCCACAGTCACCCGCCAGTTTCCATACTCGACCAGCGCCGGTCCTTCCTTCCCAAGACTTCTCGGCCCCACAACCTCAACACCAACAGCCACAACAGCTGACACCACAGCCTTTGCCTCCAGCTGCTGCACCAACCGGACCTGCACCGATGGATATTGACTCCGACGCATCCAAGCCAGTTATGGCTACGGCGCAAAAGGCGAACTCTACCACCAACGGCACGCCTGCAAACTCGAACGCCCCGACGCCGCCCACAAAACCTGTACGTCAGAAAGAGGTGCCGCCACCATTACCCACAGGTAGCGGCCTTCTCTCTGGTACTGCATTTGGTCCCGCCACCACATCTGCCAAGGGTGCCGACGGCCCGAGTGCACCCAACATTTATCTCACCTTCGATCTCAAGGGCCGTCAGAACACTACAATCAACGTCGCACTCGAGATTGAAAAAAAGTATGGTTTCGCTGCCCTGCACCCCCGCATTGCTGCTCGCCAAGAACGCCAACGTCAGATCAAGAATGCCAGTGCCGCTCTCGAACGGGCTGCCGGTCTGTCCGCTGATGATATGTCAGTCGATCTTTCTGAGAATGAGAGCAACGTCGAGATGGGCGGCATGGACGACAACGCTTCAGCCACCGAGAATGGCGGGAAAAAGCGTCGCAAGCGAAAGCAGGAAGACTACGACAAGGAGGATGATTTTATCGACGATACGGAGTTGGCTTGGGAGCAGCAGGCACTCATGGCCAAGGACGGGTTCTTTGTGTACAGTGGCCCTCTCGTGACGGAGGAGAAGCCAGCTGTGGAGAGGTACGTTTCCAGCTCACTTGATTTTCAAAGTCCTTTACTGACTGCAGACAGGGCTGATGGCAGCGTTAGACGTGGCAGAGGTCGAGGTCGAGGTGGCACAACACGAGGCGAAACTACTGGCCGAGGTCGCGGTCGCGGTGGTGGTCCAGGTTCTCGTGGCGGTCAGACTGTACGCAAACCTCGTGTCACCAAGGCTGACCGTGTCGCAATGGAACAGGAGAAGATTGCGCGAGAGAAGCTGGGTGAGGCGATCGCAAAGCAGCCTGTTTCCGCGGGCACAGCTGGTCCAAGTGCATCTGTTTAGGGAACCATTCGCGCACGCACGCTTGTCTTGCCACTACCATGACCCAACCCTGACGCAAGACAATGCGCAAGGTCCAAGCCTTAATGGGGCTCCAACTACGGCATTCTTCTCTTGTCATCAATCGTTCCCTACTTCTGTATGACATACGCTGTGGATGATGGGAACTCCCTTAAGTACTCTTTCATGTCCGTACCAATGGTGTTTAAGGTGTTCACATGGTCAATGGCTATACTCAGAAGCCTGGACAAGGCGTTATCTTTATGTTTACAGCATGAGCCTCAAGGAATAGATCCTTCGGTTTCACTTGAAATACTTTCCTTAGCTGCTTTGTACAGCTTGTCTTTGTTTTCGGCCCACAACATTTCAAGTCTGCCATTGTTTGTGATCGCGCTGCATATGCAGGATGGCTGAAGAGATAATGCCGTCGGCCGTTTGACCCTCTTCATCAGCAGTCATACTGCTCTGTTCTAAGTTGTCGGTGAAAATCGACTGGATTGCTCTTTCCCTCGCAGCTTCACTTGATGCTACTGCCCGTTTGCACTCATCTCCCACCGCAAGAATCGCTCACATCCACAACACTACGCACACAACTCTCTCTCCCCTCATCGGGTACCAATCGTACAACATGGTCACTCCCACACCGTTGGCGAGTGGTCTGCCTGCCAACTTGGCGATTGCTGATCGATCGCGCAAGTTCTACGATGGCACATACGACTGGGACTCACAAGGCTTCACTGATGAGCATGGAGGTACACTTAGCCTACGACTGATCAATTGCTGCTCTTGCTGAAACGACCACAGACTATCGTGAATTCGACTGCCTGAATCCTCTGGGGCGCGCTCCTACCCCATTGCCGCCAATGTTCTCTGATGATGAAGACGATGGTCAGGACCAGATGGACCTCACTACCAGCGTGCCCGCGCATCCACTTGAACAAGATACTGAAATCGCCCCGGCTGCAGTAGCTGTCGAGCCAGACACACCTTGCCCTAAGCCCAATTTAAGCACAATCAATACCCTCAAAGTTCGAAGCCCTGGAAGCATCCGCCGCTTTGCAATTGACTTCCTTGCCAACTTTGAACAGAGTGCGCCCGCGCGCCAGCAGCAGCTCGTCAAAGAGTCACAGCACACCAGCTCCATAACCAGCAACCTCGAAGGTATTGCATCTGCAACTGAGCAAGCGGGACCGGAGGAAGCCCTTGACAGAACTCATGAGCTGCTTGGGGAGCCACTGCGGACGAAGAACGAGAACAGCGACATGAAGATGCCAGACACACCACCTGAGAGTCCTTTCAATGCCACTTCTGGCGCGCAGGCCATAAGTCCGGCTTCGGTTATTTCCACACTGTCGTCGGTGCCTTCCAATTTGTCTGAGCAGGACAAAGACATTGATATCAAGGCAAGTACCGCAGGCCGCACGCACTAGATATAGCCCGAATGACGATTGCAGATTCAAGGAGCACCTAAGCCTGTGCAAATTCCCCCCAGGCTGCCTAATAACACACCATCAAAGGCATCAGCTCGATCCGAGACAAAGGCCTCAATCCGTGGCGTGGCTCAGAAAGTCACAAAGGGTTATAAGCGAGCGGCTTCAAGCAACCCCCGCCCTCCAAAGCGAAAGGACAATAGCATTGAGGGCCTCACGTTGCGAGAGCTGCACGCCATGGCCTCTGTGCGCGGCCGCAGCCTTAGAAGGTCAGTTCGACAATCGAAGTTGGAAGATGATTAAGCGAGACAACATGCATTGGGGGCATTCGATACCCAGATATTTATGAATTCAATCGGTCTACACACTTTGCCAGGTCAGGGCAAACTGTTGCGCGTGATCTCCTCCAGCATAAACCGGAACCTGTGTGCTGCCGCTGGCAACCTTATCAGCACTCCACACAGCGTTTCCGCCTGCTGCCAGACTATTGTCGACAGCAGTAAAGCCAGTGCCAGAGCTGATGCTTGCATCGCAGGTCAGCGCACCACCAACAATGCCACACTTGCCTTTCGAGCTAGTCAGCGTGAAGCCGTCGTCAAGCTCGGTAGCTGTGAAAGTCGCGCAGGTGCCCGTGGTGTACCACGTGCCCTTGGTGATGATACAACCCTTCTTCTCACCGCCAAGCTCCACATTGATGAATCCTCTCCCGCTAAAAGGCGTACCTGGTGCAGAGGTGCTCGTGGGTGCCGGGCTGCCAGCTGTCGTACTGGTCGCAGGCGGCTGGCTTGCCGACTTGGGTAAATACTTGATTCCCGTGTTCGGGCAGCTCGACTTTGTGCCGTCGGGGTTTGCAGGCACAAACTCGCCGGTCTGTAGAGAGCCGCGCACGTCGTAGTGGTACCAGATCTCGTTCAGCTCGCCCGACTTGCAGCCAAGTGTGACCTCCACGCCGGGCCTCTTTGCTGCGAGTGCATCCTGTATGGCTTGGAATGTGTATGTCTGCGAGGTGCTGGGTGTGATGCCGGCGGCCGCGAGCCACTCGTAAGAGGGAAGCTCCTTGAAGAGCGAGACGGCGCGGTTGAAGTAGTCGACGACTTCCTCGGTGGGCTTGTGCTCGGTGTAGCACTCTGGCTCGAGTGTGGAGATGCAAGTCCCGTGCTTTGCCCATTCATGGTACCAGAACGACTCGTCGTTGCCATTATAGTCTTTCCAGTATGTCTGCATGAAGGAGAGAGTATCATCTGCGCCAAACGATTTCAGGATCGCGGAGATGTTGGAGTACGAGCGCGATGAGTCGCAGTTGGCATCGTAGGAGCCGTCGCAGCGATCTGGCCTAGTCGTATCTATTAGCTTTTATCGAGTCTCACCGTGTATAAAAGCACAACTTACCACAACCCGTGCAGAGTCCAGCTATCAACCGGGCCCGTAACTGGATGTGTATCCCAGAATTGCGTCTGTAGCAGCTGTCCACCGGGTGCATTAAAGCAGCACAAGTTCTCGACAACCGTTGTATTGTGGCAGCTCAACTGTGGGTTTGAGCACGACTGGAACGGGTTCACAGCACCCTGCGCAAGCACCATCTGCGCACCACCAAGAGCAAGTTTCCCAATCGTGCGGAGCGAAGGCATAGCGTTCGATACAGCCTCAGCAGCCGGGGCGACAGCGCTGCTTTGTACCTGCTCCCTCGCCGCGGCCACAAACGAGTCCAGCAACTCCCCCGAGTCTAGCATGACGGGCATAGCGATATCGACGGCTGCAGTAGCCTCGGCGGCACTACAAGCGTTGTCAAGCTTTGCGGAGCGAGCCTCTCCCGTAGCGGCAGCTGCTGCTTCACGCCCTCACGTTCGGAGATGTGATTCGCGCGTCGACGTCGGTGTGGGTGCTGGACCAGAATGGATTCGGAAGGTGGTTGCTAGCCGGGCCACAAGGGAGGTAGTAAGTGATCGGTGTTGCACGGCGGAGATGATTGAGTGGGATAGTTTCTATGTAGGAGGAGGCTGTTGTGGTGACTGGACGTGCGACGGCGGCTGTTGATGTAGCTCAGCATGGGCGTCACAGCCACTCAGGGCGCAGTCCTGGGCAGCCGCCGCGAGCGGTCATACGGCGCGGGTTTCGTGCCTCATGCTGATCTAAGGTGGTGCGGCCAGTCAGGTGCGCCGATCGCGTGCATGTGGTTTGGTGCCTGGATCGTCCCTGCGTTGTTCGCCGCTCCGAGGTTGGGCTTATCAGTGGGGCGCTAGGAGATTGTGGAGAAGGTTGGAGCAGGTGATGAGGCGGTGGCCGACGGCTGGCACTCACAGTTATACTCGTGTCATCCGAGGGTTCGATAGGATCTTTATCTGCTATTAGGTGCCTTTAGCTCGATCTAGAGGTGTGTGCCAGTTCTCTGATGCGTGAGCAGTGCCCACGGTCTTGTGCAATTGTCGGATGTGTACGCTCGACTGCTACGGTCCCAGCGTGTAGCAACGACACTCTGTCCAACTACAGCAGGGCACGTCAATGACACTTATGAAAAAAAAACATGCTTGCATCTCGATGTGAAAGCTTATTTGGGAAAATTAAAAATATCCGCCTCTTGCTCTGTCCTCCTGATTTACCCTGAATGGCAGGAGTACAGGAACGCACATCGACGTCAAAACCTGTTCGATACACTACAGGCACCAAGAAAGGATAAGTCTCCAGGAAAGACTTCGAGTCCCCATTACTCAAAGTTCATCCTTGGCATTGCAAGCACTCTCGAGAGTCCTCAGCCCCAGCCGCGCGAAGTCGAGCCAAGCATGCATCTCGGCCTCCACCGTGAGATAGAACACCCCTTGGAGCAAAGTAGGGATGCTACCACTCACTGATCTCATGCAATTAGGAGTGACGGACGGTGGACTTACACCCCTTGTTGTTGCCGCCAGCACGGAATCGCTGATGATCTGGCGTTGAAGACGTACATGTTTGGGTCTTGGCAGTGGTGACGCGAGGCAGGACTTCTGCTTCTTTCTACACGGTACATTTTCTGGGGTAAGGGTGTACCGTACTCTACGGGGAAGCTCTCAATATGACTGCAGATCCATCTTGGCCGCATCTGTTGATGGTGACCCGATGGAGAGAGATGCAGATAAAGTCACTGCTAGTTCCACTCCGTCACCTGGACCAGATCGTTCCTGTCGCCTCGATTGACCTTGTTAATTGTGCGGGGATCAGGTGCGGTACATTTGCCCAATGAGCGAGACAAAGGATGAGGGCATCCTACTCTGACGGACTAGCTGATTCAGCCAAAACTATCTGATATCTTGTTAAAGCAAAGTGGGACGAGACTTATTGACTGCGTGAATCAAGAGGCCGTTATGGTTCGAAAGAATGCAGCTGTGTTGCACTCAGCCGTGTCTGGAGAAATTTCTAAGCACATTATATGGTCAATCGAGAGGGGATTCTAGGCATTCTTGCGCCTGCGTGTCCCCAGACCGGTGGATGACATCGTTGCTGTGCTGCTAAGACTCAATTGCAAAGTAGTCATGGCCGACTACCTTATGATGGCCAGTTGATCCAGCACTGGAAGCCTCTCTAAGGTTCGAAGCTATCAAGTGAGAATAGCAGCATACTACCAATGGCATCTAACACGTCAAAGCGATACAACTAAATGCTATTCAAAGGCCGTTCTAGTTCTTTCAAGAATCTCTGTCGGTAATGAAGAGGGGTCGAGGTTGCAGATGTATACTGCAGATGTTTGGTAGTTTTGTTGCGGGTGAACGATAATTTCCAAACATCGGTTTGTCCTGAACAGAGTGATGGCAACTGTCTAGGTGGCGATCCAATAGAGTCTATGTGTAAGGGACCACGAAAAAGGTGTGGGACCATTGTGTAGCCCGGCATAATGGTAGCAATGATCTTGCCAGCAGGAACGCCCGAGCAGCCACCTTTTGAAATGCAAATTCCTTATGCATAAATTCCTTATGCATTGTTTGTTAAAGGTTGAGTCTGGTCAGCCCTAGCTGTGCAGCCCAATAGGTGCGCGTATGAGCAGTTGATCTCTCAAAAAATTTAGTTCGATGATTAAGCGCGCCTGAGTGCAGAAGTGGTGTGATCAAGACCAAGTCAATCATGGACAAGATTAGACGTATTACATGTGTGGCTTACCCCGCAAGAGTATGCCCAAGAAGCCCCTCTCTGCCTCTTCACCAAGCTGAGTTCAACTCCACCTAATGAAACGATACTCATCCATCATTGTCGAAATCGCTCTTGAATTCCTGAAAGTTTTGAGGAAGTCTAAGCAAAACGGTAAACGATACCGGTACAACGATGCCTAAGCGAGGCAGCCAGAACGATAGCTTTCAACTTCAGCTTAATGGGCCCACTAAGATGTTGTGCAGTCCTGTAGTCAACGCCGCTTTGCTTCTGTGACCAGCCATTTAGCCCGCCCTCTGCATTCAGAAGCTGTCTGTCTTTATATCTATTGGCCATTGAACAAGCCGTGCCTGTGCGCGCCGACTTCGCTTGCTGGCCCGGCCAAAAGGGTCCATGAAAAAGCGAGGCAGGCCAGCGCGTCAAGCCGCATCATCACAAACTTCCGCGGAGCAAGCATCAGTTTGCCACCAAGGACCATGTGTCTCGGACGTGTGCGTGGATAGCGATAAAACTGTCACTCTACCCCGAAAATGACAGTACCAGCCTTCTTCTGCTTCCTTACAGGCCGTGAGTGTTCTTGCCCTGCATCCCCTGTGCGGTCATAGCTACGTCTGTACATAATCTGCGTACGGATCGGACCGCGCACAGCTTGTGGGTAGTGACAGGAGACTATCAGGGCATGACCCCGGCGGGCTGCGAATCTTACGACGAGGATGCGAATAATCGGGGAAAGCGATTCGGAAAGTCCAGCCGTGGCTGCGGTGCTGTTCTGGATCAACAACAGGCATTAGCGTCAACCATAACCTGACTTCAATCCTCATGTCACATCGCTGTGACCATCGCTCCAAGAAACGCTTCACTTTTCTACCTTCCGCTGTGTCTTTTACTGACTATGGCTTACTCTCAGAACCAGACGGTAATTGTCACCTTGCCGCACTTGTCACCTTGAGTCACTTGGAGGCCTCGGTTCGACGTTGCTATTGTGCAAGTGCTGTTGTGATTCGAGCCAGCGGTTGGTCATCGAATTCCTCTGTTGCCCGCATTGTTGCTGATATTTCATCTGGGAGTACACCTACGTGTCATGATAATTCTGGCGTTCAATCGGAACGGAGCGCGCTTTTCGGAGGAAGGTTATCGCTTCACAATCCGTCAACATCAGGGCCCTATGCGTGCGCCTTGCTTTGGTTCGGTGTCTTCCCTCGCCTGGGCTCTTTCGTGTCTTTATTCTGTTGTCCGAATTTTACAATTTCGTCGTTACTGTATTCGAGACAACCCGACTCAGCGAGTGCGCTGAATATGCAGGCTATCCATACCCGTCGTGCCTGGCTCACGCCACGGTTTGTATCGTGGTTATCGTCGATATTGTAACGGTGGTTTCGGGCTCTAGCTGACACATTCTGTATCACATCAAATACAGGAAAGTGATGTACAAATGGGTCGCAGCAACGATGCCTGAACGGAAGCGCGACGGAGTTCTCGTGAAGGGTCGAGTGAACACCGCTCGTTATTGGCTTGACCACAGCGCTTTGCTGCAGTTATTTATTCCGTGGACGGCAAGAGATCAGCAGCAAAGACTACGTGCGTGTCTCGCGAGGAGCTGCCCTGCCCTTGTAGACAAGATGAGTGCACACCCAGTCTTATCGCAGTCCGCGTTGATCTGGAAAGCTCGCAGGTCTTGTTCGAAATTGTCAAATGTCCTACAAGGTGTAATTACACGCAGCAGCGGATGCGGGTGTGTAGAAAGAAGTGTCGAGGTGGAAGTAGCTGAAGAAGCAAAACGCGATGGGCGAAGACGGTCCGCAGGACTTCGTCTCGAATTTCCTTTGTGAGGCTCAGTCTCGACGCCTTGAGGTGGCGCGCCCAATCTGTCGCCCAAAGCAAGCACTGGTCATAAAGGCTTGCAGACCCATTTTCTCCAAAGACATCGACTAGCAACATAAATGCCAGTACAAAACATATCCTTCAGTTTCAACACAGATGACTAGCACTACAGAGCGATTTGTTTGTATCATGTACCAACTACAAGACTTAGGCGTAATTCTCAGCATCCAAACTTGGGAGAGGATGGGGTCCTTTATCAACGCGTGTGTCCAAAAGATGGATCCAAGTACAAGCACTAAGAGATCCCTTGTCGGTCTTTCTCCGAAAGTCACTCCACCAATTTGCAGGACATGCTCACAAGGCGTATATGTTCTTAGTAAGGTCCGAGGCAACGAAAATATAAAGGGCAACAAGTTCCACGCCAATCACAAACCTCCTTGGGCTTTTCTGCCCGGCGTACCCCGCCGAGTGTCAGTGAAACGTTGCATGTAAAGACGAAGACCATAACCAGAGTCGCAACCACGACTGGTTTTCCATTAAAGGAAGTTGCGCATCTGCTTCACAGGATTGTCCGATCTTTCAGTATCGCGGTGATTCATCATCGAGTATTGATTTCGCATCGTCTTCCGCGGCTGATTAAGGCATGTAATTAGCGTGAAGAGCTGTCACTCGCTGCATCGGGCTTCCATTTCTTGTGTGGATCAAAGTGTTTGGGTGTCGCTCGACGCGTCCTACAGTTGTCTTTGACCTGGATGACCTAGCATCTGGTTTGCAGCACCCCCGTCGCTCGACGATTGACACTTTCATCTCTATTCCATTCGCATATGGAATACCTTGGCGAGAATTAGGCCAGGCTTTATCACCCTACGAGACACCGATCCTGTAAGGATGACGCAAGCGCATCCTGACTTGCAAAATTAGAAGCGCTCTCGAATCGACAAACCACTGCGACGGCCCGCCGTATATGAGCAAGCAAGAACAGATCATCACCACCATCCTCGATTCGAAATTCGACTTGGAGATCCAAATATGGGCAAATACCGCTCCAGAAGTGGATGGTCAGTAGATCGCGGCACACCATAAATGACAATGCTAACAGTTTGTTGTCCAGCCTCACTTGTCGAGCCCGTCGTGTAAAGTGTAAGATGTCAGGTTCGGTATTTGAGTACGTTGGGTGAGGTTCCTGACAGCGGCTAGGCGACGAAACGCATCCTATCTGCAAAGCCTGCAGCAAGAAAAACCGGCCGTGTCAGTGGGAGGCTCCCCATACAAAATTTAAAGATTATCAGCCATCAGAAGGAGCGTCAAGCAAGTCTGCTGCTGTTGACGGCGACAGTGAAAACATGGAAATTGATGGGACTGATGACGAGGAGAGCTTCGCGAGCCGGAGCATTTCGCCGAGGACGAATGAAGCGCGAGAAAGCAGGCGGCCCGGCGCAACTTCCGACGGTACGTCACGTTCAACTAGTGATCGCTCACCCAACGACTCAGCTGGTATACACTCACCAGGCTCACCATTCCCTCTTGTTGGACCTCGATCACAAAGCAATATATCTGTAGCGAGTCTGTTGCGGCAACCTATACCGGACGGTACTCAACCATATTCGCAGGATGTCGTTCCGCTCACACAGAATGAAGCCCGTCTCGTCCATTACTACTCAGAGCATCTTGGCCGTTGGCTCGACTGTACCGACGCAACACGGCAATTCACACTAGGAGTACCAGAGAAAGTCAAACACTGTCCTGTTCTCTGCCATGCGGTCCTGTCGTTCGCGGCTCGCCACCGTAGAGAAGACACTGTTGCTGAGGCTGCATACCAACGATGCATTGCTTCCCTAATCGAGCGGCTGAGCGAGCCGAACGCAAGCCATGATGAGACCTTGCTATGCGCTATAGTCGTCTTGCGATTCTACGAGCAGCTCAATGGTAAGGTCCGCAGATCAGTCAGACCCGCTTCAACTTACATATGCAGTACCTTCTTCTACAGGATCAGATGCCGGGCAGCACCTGGCAGGCTGTTCTGCAATCCTTCGTGCTTCCCAGGGCAATCACTACGTAGACCCTTCTGCGCCTACGCTTCGCGAAGCTGCGTTTTGGGTCTATGTTCGCCAATGTCTGTACACGGCAACTATAAACCAGCAACCTCCTGACGTAGACTTCTCATTACAGCTACATCCTACTCCTGGCTCGATGCAAGATTCACATCCGTTAGCGCGGTTGAGACTGGAAACCGCTTGGGCTAACCAGATGACTTGGAACACAGCTCTGATCGTCAACTTCTGCTTCGAGGCAGACCCATCGGGAGAGCGGAATGTCAGGCTTGCCAGGTGGAATGATCTCTGGGAACTTGTACAAGCTTGGGCTCGAGACAGGCCTGCGGGCTTCGACCCAATCTGGCACGGGCCAGCCAGCGACAACGAGTGCTTTCCACAGGTCTGGTTCACGGCTGACTGGCATGGTGTGTTTTCTTTTTCCCCATTGCCGATTCTACTAACAGCTGTGCAGCGGTGGCTTTCGGCTTATACCACTTCGCCTGCATCATGCTCCATAGCTTTAAGCCGGGGCCACGATTCGCGATTCGCAGTGTTGGAAGTCTTTCGAGTACAGACGTGAGTTGCTCTAACACCAAGAGAAAGCTTTGTGCTGACAATTCTAGCGACAAATTCTGGAGCATGCGCGCGCAATTTGTGGTGCATGTCGGAGCACACCTGAGACCGTGCAGCTCTCAATAATCCTCTGCCACACTATATTTGTTTGGGGGCCGCTGGTTGCAGAATCACGAGAACGGGATGAAGTAGTCCAGCTTCTCGAGGAGTTCGAGAGAACTCACGTTTGGCCTACTGCCTGGATCATCAACGCCCTCAGAGTGGAATGGGGACTCGACCATAGTTAAGCTTAGCCGCGGAGTTTCCACATGATACCCAAGACATCAAACTCAACTCCACCGTCTTTTAAGTGAGAGCTGAAATTGATTCACTGTCCTGGAATAAAAACTCGCTAACTCCTATGATTGGCTCGCATGTTGTGAGCGAACTGGCTTTGGCGGAGCCGAGAAAGGTGGACACGAGCATTCGCGCAACGAACGACCGAGTCTAGCAGAGTTTTGCTGCGTTTACTATGCTGAGCGGTGCAGAGGGACTCGAAGGCCGTCGCGCTTGGTTGCCTTGCTAATGGCAATTTGGTGCGGTCGTTTCGAACTCGCTCCGCTCACTTCCATCCCACCAAAGATGTGGACCTGAATTGCGATCTAAGACCTGTGAATAATTGACATCTAGTTACCAGCCTTGGCCGACATTCACCCCGCTCATCCTTACATGTCCTGAATTGATCACCACAGTATTCCCTTGAAAGTGGCGTGACATTGGGGTTCCGCATTATCTGCACGACCTGCAGGATCGTCTTACATGCGATCTAGCAAACCTGGTTCTCCTCTCTCAGTTTATGTATACATGACATGCTTGGATCCCGGTCAGCGGCTCCAACCGTACTGGGAAGTATTACAACATGGCCCAACAAACGTTCCTGGTGGACGGGAAACTTCTCCGTTCGCACCGACGTATCATAGTGCTACTGATTGTTCCACTCTTCCATCTTCCATATCTGTCGACTTTCTGTGCCAGTTACAACGGTCGCGGCTCTGTTTTGGGCCACACTCGAACGAAGAATATCTCGCGACATGGATAGCACAACAGTACGAGAGCGCAAAGAACAAGCAACAAACGGATTGAACAAGTGGTGTGGTATACGTATGCCCGATCATGGAACAGACTCGAAAAAGACAGAACAACAGATCACGGCGCGCTTGCACGAGTGTTGACCTTCTCCGCTCAGTCCTACTGTTGTACACATTGCGGAAGTTTTCTGGCGCGTGCCAGACTACGTGCTTGGTTGCGCGAGCCGCTAGAAGTCGCGAAGAACTCTAAGAGTCGACACATCTTCATCTGGGCCTGGCTAACAGAGCGAGACGAAGGGTACGTCGTATTTCATGTGCATAATAAGCAGAACTACTGCACAGTGAATGTTCAGTGCCTGCCCCCTTGACACCGAGCTCAGCATGACAAACCGACCACAAAGCCTCCAGGGAAGGATATCACTAAGAGCAGTAGTTTCTGGACCTGCGTCCACAGGATAGCACTGATTTTGTGCTTCTTCACGCAGGCAAAATTCCCTGGGGGCACCCGGAGGTTTGTTCCCTACGCCAATCAGCTCACATTCATTGTCTGGTGCTCGCGTGTGCGACACCAAGGAACTTCGAGCCGATTTGATCCTTTTACAACTTCAATGCGCCTCGCTCATCCTGCGAGATCTGCACCTCTTGGATCCGTTCTGCCTTGGTCCAGATCTGCAAAGTAGCGACATTAAATGTGGATTGACACTCTGAGCTCACTGCAGCCTCGAGCATGAGAGGTCTCAGCACGCGTATCTGCGCCTGTAGCAGTGCACGTCCCTCAGCCCTGCCCTCTCTCTTGTAATGCTCCCTTGTCTCTCGCGTAATGTTTGGCAGCTTGACCGCTGTGGACGCTTAGCATCGAGAACGAGGCATAGGCCGGCTTGTGATTGAACGCAGACGGTGAGCAGTTGTTGGAGAGAATCTCCATCATCGACAGACCAAGGCAACTCTTTTGTAGTCGGCAAGTGACTCGATAGAGGCCAGAATTGAGAAGTGATTCAAGGCACGAGGCAGGCTACATATCTCACATTCGATTCAAATCGAGACGAAGCCTCTCCATCCAGTGCTCGTTTGAGTCGCCACGTCATGTTTATAGTTTCCGCGGGAGCAACCTGTTATACCTATTCACGTAACTCGTCTCGAGAAAACGTGACCTTTCTGTATGGCGGAGGGGGTTGCTGCACAACGGGGCGAAATTCCGCGTGCCTGAGAGGCCTTTCTTATGCAATGTCTGCGTTCGATCGAGTCGATACATATCTTTCTGACTACCTCATGGGGCACTGTTCCGAGGGGTTATATATTGTTGCTCTTTCGCCGCCATGAGCGATCACCCTTCTTTTGCACGTGGAGTGCATACTTGGCTCAGGTAATTGAAGCACTCCAATCAAACGATGCGACGTAAAGACTCAGCAATGGACGTTAGAAGCGTGTCTCCCAGCCAGGGGCAGAATGGAGTGCGATCGAGGGACAGTCTTGGTCTCACCGTATTAGGCGTGTGCACTGGCACGGGGCTGGGGTATCTTGAGTGCGCGTTAGTTCGGTTTGACCAGACAAGTCCATCGACTCCGCTGCGCGTAAAGCTACAACAGGTCAGTCTTTGCCCTTGCCCTCTTGGCGTTTTATTGACGCTCGATACAGTTCGATCGAATAGCCGTTCCGGCGTCAATAAAGGAGCCCCTTGTCTGCTACCTCAGCGGCAGCCGTCTTGGGTCTCCGTCTGCGCCACAGCTCGACGAGCTGCTCGGTTTGTTGTTCTCTGGAGGCATAAAGAGCTTCTGCCGCAAGAACAACCTCAACCTTGCGTCTATCGATCTTGTCGGCACCCACAGCGAAGCGCTGCGGCACCTGGCGGCACAGGCGAACGTGGACGGCGCGAAAGAGCACCCGCTCCACTGGAACTCCCTGATAGCCTTAGAAACGGGGATCAGCACAGTTTTCGACTACACCATCGTCGAGCGGGCCGTGGTTCGACCGCACATCCACCCAACGTCGTATGTCGACAGAGTGTTGTTACGGCATCCGACCAAGTTCCGAGTCTGCCTCAACATCGACGAGATTACAAACTTGAGCTTTATACCGCCTCACGGCAACGATGGAGTTCGGGCTACCATCTCCCGCGACTGCGGGCCTGGCAGTCTGCTGATCGACTATGCCATGCGGTACTGCACATCCAACGACAAGACAGAAGACAACAATGGGAGTCTGGGGGGCACGGGCAGGATTCACCAAGACATCATAGACCAGTTCCTCGAGACACGCGACTACCTCCGGCAGATGCCGCCGATGAGCATCGCAACCGAGATGTTTGGCGACCACGAGGCGCAACAGCTCGTCGACGAGTGTCTGTACCGCAACCTCTCCGAAGCCGACACAATAGCAACCATCACGCGCGCCACGGCGCAGAACATCCTGACGCAGTACACGCGGCTGCTGGCGCACTTTTTCCCGGGGGGCCAAGCCGTCGACGAGCTCTTCATCTGCGGGCCCAGCGCGCAAAACGCAAACATCATCGACTACCTCGAGGCGGAGCTGCCGCAGAGCGTCATCACCAAGCCGCTGCACGACATTGGGATCCCCAGCGCCGCGCACGAAGCCGTGTGCTACGCGCACCTCGCGCTGGAAGCGGTGCTCAGCCAGGCGACGCAGGCGGCCGAGCCGCCGCTGGCGCACAGCTGGGCGGCCTATGCCAATGCCAATGCCGACGCGGTGCGCGCGAGGGTTGTGCCGGGCAGGCGCTGGAGCGAGCTGCTGACCCGGCTGCTGGGCTTTAGTGGTGGGCACAAGATCCATGGGCCGACCGACGTGCGTATTGAGGGCAGTCTTGAGGCGGCGGTGCAGGGCATGGACATCCGGTAGCCAAGCAGCAGGAGCAGTGAGCCGGGTCCGTGGCGTCAAAGGAGCGGGATACATGCATGATGCGATGGGAGGAGTTTTGGTTCCGGAACGGAGGGGGGGGGGAGTGTGAGCTTTTAGCGTAACGGGTGGCGTACATGATCTTGGAGCGGGATGGGATATAAGGCGACATGGGTGTCCGCTCGGCTGACTTTGGGCTCGATTATGTACACTCAGCTTTGTTCGGTGTTTTCTTTGGGATTGGACTGGATAGGATTGGATTGGATTGGAGATGGTTTTGCCCACCCATGATGACGTCTAGACCGTCGACAGAACACGCTTCCTGTGCAACTGTAACTTGCACGATACATGGTACTGGCTGTTGACTCTTTTGCATCTTACTGGCTGTTGATTCTGCATGCTACTGGCTGTGATTCTGCATGCTACTGGCTGTGATTCTGCATGCTACTGGCTGTGATTCTGCATGCTACTGGCTGTTGCTTCTGCACCCAGTCAGACCACTGCTCGAGTCGAGTCGGGGTAGCTTACTAAGAAGACATGTGTTCAGTGCAGTCAAGACCAGCTCGTCAGTTCATCGCTAAAGTCTTGTCTGGCGGCGCGCGTGTGTTCTGCCGAGGACGTAGTACTGGCTCTGGTTATTATTTTATTTCTGCGCCGTTCTGGCACGCGTGTAGTAACGGGGTGCTGGATGGTGGTTGATTATTTAACGTTAACCAGAAAATCATCTGGCATAGTAGACGCAACGCCACGATGCTCTGATGATGCAGCCCTGGACAGTAAAACTATCTTACTGTAATGTGCACGCGTGCAGTACAAGGGTGCTGGATCGTAGTGAGTTATTTAATGTTAACAAGAAAATCATCTGGAATATTAGACGCAACGCCATAATGCTCTAATAATATAGCCCTAGATAGAAAAACCATCTTATTATAACATGCACGCGTGTAGTAAAAGGACGCTGGATAGTAGTTAATGTGCACGCTTCTGAAGGGTTGTTTGTGTTTGTGTGGGACCCCCTGCTGAAGCTCAGGGGTCCGAAGTGGGATTTCTCTCTCTCATGTTTGTCTAGCTGGCCTCGCCAAAGTCAACATGGCCCGTCTCTTCGGCGTGCTGCACGGCCGCCCGCTCTCCGGCTCCCTTCCAGCCACATGTGTTGCACTTGATGTCGAACTTTTGCGTGTCGGTGTAGTACTTTTGCTTCTTCAGCTCGTTGCACAGGTCCCGGGCGGCAGCCAAGACGGCGTCGTCGTCGGCATCAAACAGCTTGATGTCGTTTTCCGAGGTGTATGTCGAGCAGCCGGCGGGCACAAAGGCGATGGTGTCGTAGTGGATGCCCGAGTAGACGAGGATGCAGCGGCGCGGACGGCCCTCGTTGAAGCGGTCTATGCGCAGGTCTTGGACGTTGATGCTGGCAATCTCAATGTCAAACTCTTGGGAGAGAATGCTCAGCTCGATGCCTCCACCCCACGAGTCCGCGTGCTGTATCCACTTGCAGTAGTCGTCTGGCGGTCGCTGGAGGATGGCTTCGTTGTAGTAGGCGGGGTCGCGCTGTATGGCCTGGGCGACCATGGAGCGCAGCTCGGTCATGGAGTCGAGGTCGTCGGTCAGGACTGCGCTGCCGAGGGCGCGAAACATGCACGAGTTGTCGTCGGGCATGACGCGCAGGACCACGGTGCCGCTCCTGGCGGGCACGGGCATCTCTGGCGTGTCCTGCAGGGCGGGCTGCTCCCTGCGCTGCAGCGACAAGGGCGCTGCCGGCTGCGATGTGGACGGCTGCGTCTCGCTGGGATCGCCGGTTGCTTGGGCGATGACCATGATCTGTGCGCCGTTGAGCCTGAGGTCGGTGTCGCTGAGCGGCGTGGAGAGGCCGTACAGGGACGGGTCGAGCGGCTGCGGCGGGAAGCCCCATCTGAGGTCGTACAGAGGGAGGTCGGTCGCGGCGGTGATGGCGGCGAGGAGGTCGGAGACGGCGGCGCTGTCGTCGAGCGCGAGCGTGTGCTGGCCGTTGGGGGCGCGCAGGCGAATCCTGATGGGCATGTTGGGGGTGCTGCTGCTGCTGCTGCTGCTGCACTAGGGACTGGCTGTGGTGCTGCTCCTGCTGTGCTGGGGACTGGCTGTGGTGCTGTGCGAGAGGAGAGGGCGTGGTGAGGGCAACGACGACAGAGCACAGGCGAGCATGGGGGCATGAGCGGCCAGGAGACACTGCTGTGTGGCAAGCAAGAGCATGCGAGACGACACTGCGGTTCGGCGGACCTGGGACGCGTGCATGGCGGGCTCCCGAGCATCCCACGCTACTGCCATCGCTGGCCGACGTGGCGGCGTGCGTGAAGGTTCCGGAAGCAGTGGGTCGAGCGGGCGGCCGCCGCTCGCACCCCTGGCGCGCCCGGGCCACCGCGCCAGTCGCGCCGGGCGCCGGTGCCCTGCGCTCTGCGCCAGCGCTCAGCGCTC
>VWXS01000110.1:0-102926 GCA_028584115.1 Stagonosporopsis vannaccii | reverse complement strand
GCCGCGCCCACGCCCACCCTGAGCCCGCCCGCGCCCCTCCCACTATGCGATGACCGCCAGTCCCAGTGCCCATGGACGCACTGGAGTCCTGCCCGTCGCCCTCGCCGGCGACCGCGCCGACGAGCTCGAGCCGCAGAAGCCCAACAAGGCCCCGGCCACGGGCGTGCAGGCCGCCGGCATGCGCGCCGTGGCCGCCCGCGTCGTCGCCTTCTACTTCCGCGCCCCCGTCAAGGCCTTCTTTCGCGGGCGCATCGACTACATGGGCTATGCGCGCGCCATCAACCCGCACGTCGCCGCCCAGGCGCGCTGGAGCTGGCGCATGACGACGCCCGCCGTGCTGGCCCACGCCGTCCGCACCGAGGGCTGGTCCTTCCTCCCGAACCAGGTCCTCCCGCCGCTGCTGGCCAACACGTGCATCGGCGCGGTGCTCTACACGGCCTACCTGCACAGCCTGTCCGCCCTGCACGAGCCCTCGTCCTACCAGACCAAACGCGTCTACCCGCCCCCGCCCCCCTCGACCACCTTCGCCGCCGGCCTCGTCGCGGGCGCCTTCCAGTCCGTCGTCGCCGCGCCCTTTGACGCCCTGCAGACGCGCTTCCGCACCGCCGACATCCTCCACGGCAAGTACAGGACCATGTGGCACTACGCCGCCCACAAGCTGCGCTCCATCGGCCTGCAGGGCATCTTCGCCGGCTGGTCGCTCTCCCTCTGCAAAGACGCCCTGGGCGCCGCCGTCTTCTTCAGCGCCTTCGAAACCGTCAAGAGCCAGGGCTACTACAGCTTCGTCACCTGGGCCTACGGCTCGCGCACGCGGGACAGCATCCTCGACACCCAGCCCCTCGGCCGCGCCACGGCCGGAACCCACGACGCCCGGCCCGTCATCAAGCCGCACTTTGCCCTCGAACCCACCTTCCTGCTCCTCGCCGGCATCAGCGCCGGCCTCACAAGCCAAGTCATCCAGCACCCCCTGACCGAAATCCAGGACGTGCACTTCCGCCGCCTCGAGGCCCTCGACTTCCAGGCCCTCGAGGAGCGCAGCAACCCCGCCCAGATCATGCGCCGCTACTACCACGCCTACCAGGAGACCTTCAAGCAGTGCAGCACCCTGGCCAAGCGCGCAGGCGGCTGGAGGAAGTACCTGTACAAAGACTTTTGGGCCACCACCATCCGGCAGGTGCCGAGCACGAGTGCCGGCCTGATTGTCTTCGAGCTGGTGAGGCGGAAGTACAGTTTTGAGAACGAAGAGGATGTGACGATTGACCGCGTGAACGAGAAGATTCTGCTGAGGTGACGCTGGCGGCAAGGAAGGAACGCAGCGGTCGAGGTCCATGGCAGGACCCTGGACAGGCCGGTCGGAGAAGTTGGAAAGATGCGCGTCTCGCCGCACATGTACATAGCCCTTGCATTTGATACCCGCATAGAAGCAGCATCGCTCGGCATCGCACAGCATCGCTCAGCATCGCTCAGCATCGCTCAGCATCACTCAACAGCATCGCTCAACAGCACCAGCATATGAATGCAGCACCGCCCACTTTGACGAATCACTCTCACTCCCAAACACAAAACATGCAAGAGATTGCTTCTATAGAGTACCCGACTCAAACAACGCCATCTAAAGCACCCACTTAACACCACCCACCCCTCCACCCGCCCACGGACCCGCCTGCAGGTCTGTCCGTCACTTGAAGTAGAAGCACCTCCCCCCCCTCCCCGCTCCTCTCCCTCACCAGTCTGGAGATCTGCTATTGCACTACCAAAAGAGTGGTCTAGACACTGCTCGACTCGGCCATCGAGCTCGACCGCGACCTGGGCCTCGTGATGGTGCTGGTGCGGCGCTCGGTGATGAAGGAGGTGACGAAGACGGTGGTTGTTGGCTCGGGAGAGCTGAAGCTACGCTGCTCGCTGATGCTGCTCGATGCCTCGGGAGCCTCGGTATCCGATGCCTCTGTGCCCTTGGTATTCAATGCCTCTGTGCCCTCGGTGCTCGATGCCTCGCTCTCACTCCTACACACGACACGCGTTAGCAAGCCGCCCACCCGCACAGTCCACCCACGGCCACACTCACCCGGACGACACTCGCTCCAGCTGCCGCGTCACCGTCACTGTCGCCCGCACCTGCTGCGTGCTCCGGACCGTCGTCCACGGCGCCGTAGTCCGCCTCGTGCTCTCCACCTGCACCTCTGTCTCGAGTCTGAGCGTCTTGCTCAAACTCACAACCTCGGTCGTGCTGTTGATGTAGCTCGTGCTCGAGTCGAAAATCAACGCCCCGGGTCCCTCCAGCGTCTGTGAAAACGTCACCGGAAACGACGTCGTCAGCGTCGAGGTCACGGGGAACACTTCCCACACTTCCTGGTAGCGCTGGCATTTCTGCGCCCCAGAGGGCGACGGCAGGAGAGTGCAGATCTTCACGTCGACCGACGAGGGGGGCAGCCCCGGCGTGAGGGACTGCCAGGGCGCGAGGTAGTAGGTCATGAGCGTGTGGACCGTGGGCGCCGGCGTGGTGAGTGCATCGCTGCCGCCATTGCTACTCGCCGTGGGTGAGGGCGGGGGCGTGGGCGTTGCTGTTTCGAGGCTGAACCCGCACTCGCTCGAAAACGTAATCTCCTGGGAGCATTCCGAGACTGTGATTTTCGACGCCAGCCCTGTCAGCGTCGTGGCGCACACCGTGCTCGTCGTTGTCGAGTACTCGGTGCTGCAGCTGCTGGTGCCGGACAGGTACTGCGTTACGTTTGCGGAGCCGTCGGTGAAGGGACCTCCCTCGATGGATGAGAAGACCAGCGCCGGTCCGAGGCAGAAGGTCGCTTCGGGCACGTACGACGTCACGACTTGGCTGATTGAAGTGACTTCTACAGGAGCTGCGTCCGGGGAGGGGTAGATGACTGTCAGTGTGCTGACGGGTGGAGAAGGTGGCGGCAGTGTCGTCGTCTCGGTCGTGGTGGTTGTAGTTATATTGGTGATTGTGTCCGTGATTGTATTGGTGATTGTGTCAGTAATCGTGTCCGTGATTGTGTCAGTGACCGTGTCCGTGATTGTATCAGTAACCGTGTCAGTGATCGTGTCAGTGACCGTAAAGTTCACAGTTACAAGCGGAAGAGACGGGGGCTCGACAGCTGTGACATTGTAGACTTCATGTGGGAGCTGCTGGGCAATTGCAAATGAACGTGGAAGCCGCGAAACGACAGAAGTGAAGCCGAAAAGCACGGTCAATGAACGCATCTTGGCCTATTCGATAAGAAACGAGCGTGAAATGAAGCAGAAGAGATAAGGAACGGAGGCTTTGAAAGTCGGGTCGGCACAGAAGGGCCAGTTGTCGCGGTTTTGAATGGAATGCTGGAAGCGTGTCGTACGCCATCCCTTACTTGTGAGTTGCGTGGCTATCGAGTGTCATGCGAGACCTCGCATGAATCTCAGACTCTCATCTTATTCTTAGACCCCTCCGTCGAGGAGCTGAATCTTCTGTGTTCGCTCACCGTATGGCGCAGCTGCGGTGAGATACTGCTAAAGTAACGGCGCTGAGCGCGATCTCGAGGTAACATCAGAGCGAGACAATAAACCAGCGACATAGCCGATCAACATCTTCAAGGTATGAGCAAGGAATTATCCAGGCGAGGACTTGCTACAAAAGGAGCCTATCAACCAAGGACGTTTGCATGCTATGGACCTGGTCAAGACGTGAAGGGAGAGAGTCGCGGTTGTGGAGCCCCACTTCACCCCACTCGAACCGTGCAACGTCATGAGCCAGCATCACGATCTCTTCGCTCTCTCATGACTGCTGGGGCATGATACTCGCAATGCGAAGTCGCCATCATTTGAGGAAATTACGCCATCAAGACGGCGAGCAACAGATGATGTGAAGGACAGTGGGCGTCTCGGTCGGTGCTTACCAACATCTCAACTGCCGCGCTAGTCACCCGAAATAGAGATACGTTCTGCCATCATCTTCAGCCCACATGCCTCTCTTCCGTTTGCCTTTACTCCTCCCACACTGTGTCAATTGAGAACATCATCATGGCGCCTATCAAGCTCGCCGTCCTCGATGATTACCACAACATCGCCCTGAAGCACTTTCGGCACCTTCCCAGCACACAAGTCGAAATCACCGTTTTCAACGACACACTCCCATCATACACCCACGCCAAAACCACAGATGCCGAGCGGAAGGCCTTAGTGGAGCGCTTGCGCCCCTTCTCAGTGCTAAGCACAATGCGTGAGCGCACGCCCTTCCCCGGCGAGCTTCTGCGCCAGCTGCCGAACCTCAAAGTCATTTTCGCGACCGGCGGCAAGTTCGAAAGCTGGGATCTCGCAACGATGAAAGAACTCGGTATCACCGTCTGCGCTGCGCCGGGCAAAGGCCGCACAGACGGCAAAGGAAGCGGGCAGTCTCCTCGCTCGCTGCCGGTGAAGCAGGGCGGTGGCCACCCCACTACACAGCATGTGTGGGCTCTGATCCTGGCGCTGGCGAGGAACGTGGCTGCGGATGATGCTGTGGTGAAGGGTAAACGGGGGCCGAAGGCGTGGCAGACTGGTCTGGCTATTGGTCTGCAGGGGAAGACTTTGGGGCTTGTAGGGCTCGGAAGAATTGGGTCGCATGTAGCAAGGGTGGGTGTGCTTGCGTTTGGAATGAGGATCGTTTGCTGGAGTGCGAATCTGACTCAGGAGAAAGCGGATCAGCTGGCGGCAGAGGCTGGGCTGCCGGTCACAGGAGGGGGCATGATCCCCGATGATGAGAAGACGTTCAAGGTTGTTAGTAAGAAGGAGGTGTTTGCAAGCTCGGATGTCGTCTCACTGCATTATGTGCTTAGCGAGCGATCAAAAGGTATTGTGAGCACTCAGGAACTGGGCTGGATGAAGCCAGCTGGACTCTTAGTGAACACATCTCGGGGCCCGTTGGTGGACGAGGCGGCGCTGCTCGACACACTACGTCACGGACGCATTGGAGGTGCTGCGCTTGATGTGTTCGACATTGAACCATTGCCAGCAGACAGCCCATGGCGCAATGAGGATTGGGACGAAGCAGGGAGGAGCAGGGTAGTGCTGACGCCTCATATGGGCTATGTGGAAGAGGGCACATTGACGATCTGGTACGAGGAGACTGCGGAGAACTTGGAGAGGCTTTTAGCTGGACAAGAGTTGTTGAACGTGGTTTCATGAGTAGTGGAATGAACCTCAGACACCCCTGTACAATTGGCCTCGAGCTCACATATCAAGAGCTTACCCTATATAGCAATATCTAAACTAAATGACAAGCGTTGTAGCTTGGGTTATGCTGCAGAATTGAGACTTGTGGTTGCCCAGAATGAGTCGAAATGTTGCAACACGGCAAGTGGGGCAATGTGTACAGGCTGTGCTTATGCATAAGAGCAGCTCACGTCCAGATCTCTAAGCTTGCACCAAAACTTGAAAGACATTAAGCTGAAGGTGAAAAGCCACAATCATGAGCTCCAGCAAAGCAGAACACCAAGAAGAGGTGGACTTTGACGAAGGAATCCCAACGGCGCCAGAGGGCGAGTTCTGCGTCTTCGGCATAGTACGCTTTTGGAAACGCCTCCTTCCAACTCTACAACATAGCTAACCTTTACAGGTATACGCACACCCAGAGCACGCAGATGCCCTCGAAGCAGTGTACGCAGAGACCACTCGTCTCGCTGCCTCTGAGCCGGGCACAATTTACTACTGCATATGCCGCGACAGCGACGATCCAACCACGTTCCACTTCTTCGAACGCTATACTGGTCGAGCTGCGTTCGAGGCGCACAATGCACAGCCTATTATCCAGAAACTGATCAAGGATCGGCTATTTAAGGGGGTAAAGGCGAAGTTCGTGGAGGCGATCAAGCCTGCAAGCTCCTGATGGCGCCGCAGCGCTGAAGAGCAGACCACAATGCCTGCCATCACGGGGACTGTCAAGCAGGAATCGTCGACTCTGCTAATTGAGCTGTGAGAAGTTAGGGTCCCTACTACTATCAAGCAGTTCGTAGTAGACGTCGGGCACGTAGACCCAGTTGTTCTGCGGGGCTACGAGGCCCTCGAGGCTGTGCATCGGTGTGGCTTAGATGGGACAGGTGTGGGGAACAGGCTCAGCTGTACCAAGATAGCAACCCATACCCAATAGCTAGCAACAGCATCAGTATCACATGTGCCGATAATGTTCCGCGCTGCAAGATCGACCTCCTGCGAGCACGTGTGCTGGTGAAAGGGTGAATGAGAGGCTGGTTGCGACTGCCGCGCACGGCCAGGGTGACGAAATGACGGCCGGCTAGCTCGGGCTAAGCTTCATCTCGCGTGCATGGCTGGAGCGAAGCCTGAGCCCGCCATCTGCAATCCACCCTCCACCATGCCATGGGGTTTCGCTCCTCCACCATCATGGTGCGATTCACGCCGCTGCGCCTGCTGTGCGCAGCCGTGATCTTGTGCGTCCTCTACCTGTCGTCGTCGCTCCGAGACCTGGTCCCGTATGTGGAACGCGGCTATGACATCCTCCAAGACCGGCCCACGCCCGCGCGCCCAGCCCAGACCAAGATCCGCTTTGGAGAAGAGTGCTCACCGTTTAGGAGCGGGGTCATGGAGGGTGTCACGATCGCCCTGAAAATTGGTGCTGGCGAGGCTACAACAAAGCTGCCGGCGTATCTGAATCGTCTCGGCCGCTGCAAACAGGATCTTCTCATCTTCTCTGACCGCAAGGCCAGCTTCCAAGGATTCGACGTCGTCGACGCCCTGTCGCATGTTCGCCCCGAATACAAGTGGGAGAACACCGACTTCAATGTATACGACAACATACAAGCGGTCAACGAAACGGTGGACAAGTCACCCGACGGCTGGAAGCTGGACAAGTACAAGTTCCTGCCCATGATGGAATGGACTTCGTACTTGCGCCCAGACTCACAGTGGTACCTCTTTATTGAGACGGATACCTATGTCAACTACGACAACTTCTACCGCTTCCTGACGCACTTCAACCCCAAGTCGGCGCACTACTTTGGATCACCCGTCTGGCCGAAGAAGAAGGCGCCGTTTGCACACGGTGGCAGTGGTTTTGTGTTGTCTCGCGGTGCGCTGGACAAGCTCATGGCACGCGGCAGAATGTTCGCCGAGAACCACCACTTTCCTGGTACGCACTTCTTCGGCGAGGATGTGGCCAAGTCTTGCTGCGGCGACGAAATGCTGGCGCAGGTTTTGAGGAAGAGCGGAGTCTCTCTCCGCGGATACTGGCCAATGTTCAACGGCGATAAACCCTCAACGCTGCGGTTCGGACCGGAGCAGTGGTGCGAGGCTATCACAACGATGCATCACTTGCAAGAGGAAGATTTCACTGACCTCTCGCAGTGGGAGGAGGCTCGAAAACATCCTGAGAGGGCGCTGATGTTCGAAGAGCTTTTTACTCTGATCGAACCGCGGCTTCAGGAGAGAGCAGACGACTGGACAAACATGTCGGAGGATAAGATCTACACCAACGGTGTGCCCATCAAATCGTTCGACAACTGCCAACGAGCCTGTATGAAGGA
Organism: Stagonosporopsis vannaccii; assembly: GCA_028584115.1. Classification (NCBI taxonomy): domain Eukaryota; kingdom Fungi; phylum Ascomycota; class Dothideomycetes; order Pleosporales; family Didymellaceae; genus Stagonosporopsis; species Stagonosporopsis vannaccii. The sequence goes on along the minus strand of VWXS01000110.1, from coordinate 95,424 downwards.
TCCAAAATGTCTGCAGTACGAACATACTGGTACCGAGTGCAGACTATCACGCAGCATTAGACTCGGAGAGCAACGGCTGCCACGCGAGGACGAGAAGCATGTGTCAGGATGGATGTTGGGCAGGATTAAGGATTTCAAGAAAGCGCACTCACCATGCCAAGGCGCACACTTTGTCCACTCGAACCCATGAGCGGCCATCCTTCATGATCATGACCATGACATGACTTTTGTTTTGCGATGCATGAATCCCTGCATTAGAGGCGTTTGATACCCACGGCGTCACGGACGCTGCATCCTGTACTTATTGGCGTCTCCTTCTCAGTTAATTTTCGCACCTACTTGCATTGTGCTGCAGTCACATCCGACCCGGAGTTTGCCATCGTTTAGCCACAAGGTCACGTTCATTTGTAGAGGCTCGTTCTACGCAAATGATTATTGTTTCTTGTACGCACTTTCCAAGCCAAACCCAATGATAAGGCAGACTGTTTCAAACAACTACGTCACTCTTTGCCAACCTTCTCACTCCGTAGCAAGCTTCCAGCGGGCTTCGGAGTTCACGCACCAATAAGCTGCCTTGATTGACCAACAGGCAACTGCTCCTTTTGGAGTAGCGTCCGCGCGCCAAGAGCTTACCTACAAGGACTATATGTACTTTGGGCTTCTGCCTATGGGTTGCTGACATCTGGACAAGTCGACATTTAACGAACATCTCTCAAAAATATACCCGGGTAGTTTTGACTTACTTCTGGACATTTCCGAGGAAGTAACCATGACTTCCCAACACCGAGAATTTATCGAAGTCCCTATAATAGAGGGCACTCGAACAACCATACCAGTCGACGAGGCAAAGAGACTAGCAGCAGCCGAAATCAAGATTGAACCCGCAGAGGAGGAAGATGCTATCGCGATTGTAAGCCGAGCCAAAATATAGCTTTCACCAACCTGTGCTAACCTCACACCAGGCTGAAGGAACATACAAATGCTTCAGCGAGGAGTCAATTGCCAAGATGGAACCTCCACACCTGCGGCCACCCTATGAAGTTCGCCTCAAACTGCTGGCAAAGAAGATTCAACCCTCATTAACCCAACCTGGTATGCACTGGCTCAAAGCCGTCCACATCCCAACCAACACCATCATCGGCGTCGCCGCCTGGGCCAGCCCGGATCTGCCTCTATACAACATCTTCCGCCGCTCAGCGATCCGGTTCTACGGCTGGCAGGCGCGAATGGGCTGGACGGACGCTGAGATCGACGAGATGTATGCGCATGTCGACGACGAGGTGTGGAGTGGTAACCACGCCAAGAACGACGAGATCAGAGACACCGCTATGAACGGCCAGCCGCACTGGTATCTTGCGCAACTCATCACGTGGCCCGAGTGGCAGGGCAGGGGTGTGGGAAAGAGGCTGCTGAATTGGGCGATCGAGCAGGCTGACAAGCAGAGTCCGCCAACGCCGATGTATCTGGAGGCCAGCGCAATGTCGAGGGCCGTCTATATGCATGTCGGGTTCGTGCAGCAGGGGGAGAAGAATTTCATCAGGAGGGGACCGAGGGTTGCGAGGGCCCTGGGGGAGGGGGAGACAGCGAAAGTGCAGGATAAGGACAAGAAGGTTGATGCGGAGATTGTGGCGAAGGAGTTGAAACAAAATACGGCTCCTTGATAACCTAGAAAGTGATGATAATTCATATGGCGTACTTCTTCTTTGAACGATCAATGCTGCCCAATAGATCCTCTTCGGCCTCCAGTCGTTCAACTCATTTGCACAACAATGACGCCTGACGGCTTCTCACTCCTGTACAGATCAACTATACGGTCAGATATACGATACCAATACTCAAAGCGCATAAGACCAAAGCACTGCGATGTGGTGGTTGCTGATTGGCTGCTTGGAACCGCCCATGCGCTCCCTCATAGTCAAGTGAACGATCCTGCGGCACGACTGCGGCACGGTCCGTCCGCCCCATAAAGGCGAACTGCTACCAGGCTGCACTTCTCAGATTCCCCTCTGATATAATACACGAACCGAAAGTCTGTAAGCCTGACTGTCTAACCTAGCCCTTTCTGCACCCTGCAAGATGCCCTCCAAGCAAGCATCAACTCCCCAGCTGAAACTACACAAATGTCAGAAATGTCCGCGTTCCTTTGCTACCGAAGCAGGCGCAAATGCTCATAGCCGGGACACTGGCCATCTTATTCCCTGCACCATTGCCGGCTGTCAAAGAGGCTTCGTTTCGGATGCTGCGCTTGCGGCTCATTTGTCATCAGCGACGCATTCAGCACGAAATAACACCAGCAAGAAATGGCCAAAGATGGAGAAAGCAGCGCAGACAAACCCGAGACCTAAAATCTCTACTCCTGCGAAGCCTGGCAACTTGCTGTTTCAGTGTACAGCGCCAGGATGCAGCAAAACCTTTGAAACCGCACAGGCACGCTGGCAGCACTTGGATTCACCTTTCCATAAGGAACAAATGAATGAAGAAGTCGGGCGAGAAGTTGTGGAAGCTGTTCGCCCGGTCCGGCAGAATGGTGCGGCAGGTCTCCCTGCAGCCGCACAGCTCGCAGTCGCCAGGGGCGAAACTACCAAGAAGGGGAAGAAGATTGAGAGTATAGACAGCATCAATGTTCGGGGAGAGGAGAGTATTGTGAACCACGAAGGAGCCAGTCATGTGCCGAGCCCGACAGCAAAAGCTGGCAAGAACGCGGTGCATCTTACAACAGGTGCACAATCATCAAGACCAAAACTATCTTCGCTTCCACGGGACACCGAGCCTCCAAGACGCGACCCGTTGTTCCGATGGGATACAAGATGGTCTGCTATCCCCACCACAGGCCTTGTGTCTACTTTGATAGCTCTGAAAGCCCACATACCCTCGCCAGAGGCCAAGTCTTCAGCACCTGTCGACAAGAAGTACTGGACTTTAGACCAGAAAAGTGCACCTGCGCAAGTAGCGGGAGCGCAGAAGCGCCTTGTAATTACGCTCGACTGCGAAATGGTTGGCACTGGTCCTCAAGGCAGTGTTTCTGAGCTCGCCCGCCTTTCAGCCCTCGACTTCTTCACTGGCGAGCTGCTGATCGACTCGCTAGTGCGTCCGCTATGCGAGGTCACGGATTGGCGCACACGGTACAGTGGTATCACCGCTGAGAACATGGCTGCAGCTATTCAAGCCGGGGAGGTGCTGGAGGGGTCACCAGCCGCTCGCACAGAACTGTTCAAGTACATGGACGTCCAGACCGTCCTTGTTGGGCACGCGCTGCACCACGATCTCGCGGCGCTGGGAATCCGGCACACGGAGATAGTCGACTCATCGGCACTGGCTCAGACGGCCGTAGGGGGAAAAAGCAAGCGTGGGTGGGGGCTGAAGACGCTGTGCAAGGAGCTCTTGGGCATTGTCATTCAAGATGATGGTAGAGAGGGGCATGATGCGGTGGAGGATGCGCTGGGGGCGAGAGAGGTAGTGTTGTGGTGTTTGCAGCACGAAAGGGAGCTAAAGGAGTGGGGTTCAAAGAAGCGGAAGGAGGGTTATGCGAATAAAGGAAAGAGCAAGAAAAAACCGGGTTGGCGGCGTCATGTGAGAAGGCCACAGTTGTGGTATGATTATGAGGGTGAGGATGAAGACGAGGATGAGTATTGTAGTCTGAGTTTGAGGGAGTTCAATGAGTTATGTGGATACCCGGAGTGGTATGACAATTGGTCAGACTGAGCGGGTGGTTGTTCTGGTTGTTCTCTGGGATGGATCTGTGGCAGCTGTAGAGAGACAGAATACCGGGTCCTATTCACTCAGAACAATTTCGAAGTACAACATCTACTGTGGAACGGAAAACATGTAGTGTGCTGAGTGCTATTCGTTGATACAGTAGCTTAATCAAACACGTGATGGCGTGATGACGCGTATCTTGGCAAAGCTTATCCAAGGTCGTCCATCTCCACACCAGCACACCGGCACATCGTTGCAATGGCTGATCACCACAATGACAAAGGTCTCTTCACACCTCCCGATGTTGCGAGCGAAAGCTTCCCATCGTCACCTTCACCTTCGTATTCATCGTGGCGCACCGGCGCTCATCTCTACTTTCCTTTTGTTACCGTCGTCCTATTTATGACCCTCGGCTCACCGTTTGAGAGCACACAAGCGAACATCTTGTGTGTAATTTTTTCCGCAATCCCAACGAACTTGGCGGCTTCCCTCGTCTACCCCACAGACCGGCCTGAGCCCACTCCCAAGGAAGCCGTCCGCTTCTCACGCAAAAGTGATATTTATCGCGCCGCCATCCTCTTCACATATCGCTGGTTATTCGGCACACCATTCAATCTTTACTTCTTCATCATCGATTTCATGATGACTTACCCCTTCGGCTCGCTCATAGGCGAACGACCTGCAAGTGCAAAGCAGCGACGCAGCGAGTTTGGTGTGCACTTGCTGTGGGCTGCAGGAAGCGCTGCCCTGGTATTTATAGCGCCTTCCTTCCTGAGTTTCGGAGCAAACCTGGCAGACAGAGTGATCTGGAGGGTGACATACATTGCGCTGGTAGATGATATTGTGGGCGCACTGTCAAGACCGAACTTGAAGACGTGGAAGGGGAAGGCTAGACTGGTGCTGACTCAGGCTTTTGTGATCCTGTTTACATGCTGGTTGCTCCTCAGCTGGAAGAGAGATATGATACTGGCATACCAGAATGATGAAGAGTATCAAGCGGCGCTTGCTGCGCTCAAGGTGCAACAAGACTCTATCGAGGCGGAGGAGCCGTTTGAGGATGATGGCGACAGGTTTTTGCGCGAACTGTGAGCACCGCTACTGCGGTCCGGATAGAACAAGTCAATCAAGGAAATGTAATGCGCTTTCGGGAAATGAGGGCGTTCCCTGATCCTGAATTGGCATCATGGTTCGTTGATCACTGCCTTTTGAGCATACGCTGGCGGACACTGATTATGTACGCAGCAGTTATATCTCAACATACAAGGCAACCTACTAATTCAGTCTATCTTTTGCAGCTCTATCTAATCTGTTTCAAATTGAGCATCTGAATCTGATATCCAATGCCGTCTATACACTTGGATTCACCTGGCCCCAGCTAATTTCACCCACTACCGTGCTCTGCTAGTTTAACCCCTCAAAGCTCGGGACGAATAAAAGGCAAGAGAAGCAAGCTTGAAGAACTCTTAGCAGTGCTACCCGATCAAGAGTCTGCGAGTTTGCAAGAAGCTCCACCATAGTGCTAACACGCAGTGCTGATATGTGCACAATAGCATGTATGCATAATATATTCTTTGCTTGTGAGCTGCCTTCTATCACTTCTTTATTAGGAATAGCCCTGTACGTTGAACCGTTGAGCTGCTTGCATCACGAGAACGTGGCAAGTGGGACAACCAATAGATCAATGTAATGCTTTTCGACTCGTGCGGACTGGGATATAGATGCATCACCGACGCTCACCGCCTTCCCTACTTGAATTCCTTCGACCTCGTCATCCTCTTCCCCTCTTTCGGACTTACGCCTTTCATAACAGCCAGCAATAGCTTTGAGAACGCAACTCACGGTACACACGTCGGCGTGTATTCCAGTGCTTCCGCTAATTTGGTAACAGCAAGCAAAGATGGTATCCTTCGATCACATTGTTGAGCTACATAAGGCGGCGGAAGCCTGTATCTACTTTTTTGCGACCGCTCTTCTTCTACTAGCTATCAGCATCCTGATCCTGTCTTTCGTACTCTGGTCAAAGATCACATTGCAATTGCACTCAGCCGCGCAATGTGACTGCCAGCGACTGGAAGAGAAAAAGCAGCGTTAAAGTCAAGACATTGCGACAGCCGCAGCGCGACAACAGAGCCAAATTGATTTCCATCGATGCGAGCCTAACAATAGCGACGTCCACAATAATCCACGTGCACAACCGACGTGTTCGGTCCGGCCGTTTTGCGGGTGTGGAGCAGTCCCAGCTCGCTAGACAGCTTCCGTACGCATGGGCCCTGTCTCGCCACCTCCCCTGGACCCTCACCGATGTTTCGAGCACAGGTGTCTTTCACACCACGACCCGCGACCTCTCGTTCGACCTTACGCGCAGCTTCCGTGTAGCGCATCATTTCCTTACGTACTCTCTCGCTACTCCGCCGGCCAGCCATTGAGTTGTGTGTGGTCGTGCGTTTGCCAAACAACAATTTTCGGTACCTTAACGCCGGCGATTCGTGCCATCTTATCTAATCAGATCAGCTATGGGCAAACTTCACTTCCCACCGGCTGCCGACCTTACAGGTGCAGACAAGCTAGTGTTGAGCCATTTGCAGAAAGACTACGAGCATTTTGAACCTGAATCTAAGCCTGCACTTGTCGATGCTTCAGAAGAGTCTGATGATTCTGCCACCAAGCGCACAGAATTTGTGTCCCCTTCCCCGGAGGGTAAGACAAGTTGAACCCAAATATATGTGAACTCTGATTGATGTATCACAGACACCCAGGAAAGCGAGCAGCAGACAATTGCCTACCTGAAAAGTCTCAACAATCCAAAGTCAGATGCTTTTGAAATCACTGCATTCAGCACGTGGGACCTTCCTGATATCAAGAGTCCAATTTTGCGGAAATGGATCATCGATCCGTACGTCCGCTGGGCCAAAGGCGTCGTTCGGACTGAGACCGATGTAATCATGATCACGCACCTCCTCACCTACCTCTGCACCAGCGTTCCGTCAGCATTATACCTATTCTACAACTTCCACTGGTGGCATGGCGTCCTCCACTCAGCTGTACAGCTCTACTACATGGGACCCTACACGCTGCTCATGCATCAGCACATTCACATGCGCGGTGTGCTGAACAAGAAATATGCCGCTGTCGATACGCTTTTCCCGTACATCTTCGACCCGCTGATGGGACACACCTGGAACTCGTACTTCTTCCACCACGTCAAGCACCACCACATCGAAGGCAACGGGCCCAACGACCTCTCCTCGACCGTTCGCTACCAGCGTGACAGCGTACTGCATTTCCTGCACTACGTCGGCCGCTTCTACCTGCTGATCTGGTTCGACCTGCCGCGCTATTTCATGCGCAACAACAAGACTAGTCTCGCGCTGAAAGCTGGGGGCTGTGAGATTGCAAACTATATCTTCCTGTACACAATGTACAAGTTCGTCAACTCCAAGGCTACCATTTTCGTCTTCCTGATCCCACTCGCGCTGATGCGCGTAGCGCTCATGACGGGCAACTGGGGCCAGCACGCGTTCGTAGACGAAGTAGAGCCGGACTCTGATTTCCGGTCCAGTATCACGCTGATTGACGCACCTGTCCGTCTCCCACTCCTCCACCTTCCAACAGCATTCTGATCGCTAACCCCTTACAGAGCAATCGCTACTGCTACAACGACGGCTACCACACCTCGCACCACCTGAATCCTTTACGGCACTGGCGCGACCATCCCTCTGCCTTCCTTTCCCAAAAAAACCAATACGCCGACGAACACGCCCTGGTCTTCTACAACATCGACTACTTCATGCTGACCGTCACGCTGCTGAGCAAGAACTACGCGCATCTGGCGCGCTGCCTCGTGCCGATGGGGGCACAGCGGGGGATGAGCATGGCGGAGCGGGAGGAGATGTTGAGGCGGAAGACGAGGGCGTTTAGTGAGGAGGAAATAGGGCGGAAGTGGGGGGCGAAGTATATGAAGGTGCAGTAGAGTACAGGGCCAGGGTAGTTTGGGCTGTTACGAGATGGGTGGTTGGGTGGATGCTGCTCCTGTCTCGTCGATTTCCCACTCTCGTCTGCCAGAGGAAGCACGTAGGGAAAACTTGTTGTCTGCACTGCCATGACACCACGAAAGCCACCATCCCTGTCCTGTCCTGCTCGCCGATCCCAATGCCACCCGCCAAAAACTGATAAATATCCGCGCAGCCCCGTTGCTGCAGATTGATGTTCTAGAACCCGTATCCCGTGCGGCGGCGCTCGATCAACCCGAAACAAGGGCGAGGGTGAAACGCGTTACACACGCCCGACAGGTGCCACAGGTGCCACATGGCTGACGCATCCATTTGACACTGTGATGTGACGCGCGGCGGGGCGCCTTTGCACTTGAGGTGTGTGTCCGCATTCGACGGGAGGCACCAGCGCATAACCACCATCAGGAGCAGCAGCAGCAGCAGCAGCAGCAATTTCACTCCACCTTTCCATCCACACCATCTCCCCAAGCCCAGCGCCGTCAGCGCTTTGTGGAAAAGGGGCGCATATGCCCCGAGAGCTACGGTCGCAACTCCAGCCATCACTCTCCCCCTTTCCAATCTGCGCTGCGTCCATCCGTCTCCCTAGAAATACACCAGACACCGCCGCACCAGGCACAGGACCGCAGTCTCCGCTTGCGTCTGCAGTCTCTGCCGCACTCGCCACTCACATCCAGTCCCTCGCCATGATGACCGCAAAGGCCCCCGGGGGCGACGTGCACAGCGAAGAAACAGTCCTCTTCCTGTTCCTCGCTTTCGGCCTCCTCGTCACGCTCATCCTCATCCTCGTGCTGGCAGCTTTCCAGACGTATCTGAGCTGGCGCATTGCAAGTCTGCTGGTTGAGGGCGGGGACGGGGCGGTGCAGGGGGAGAAGGAGAGGAGGCGGGAAAGGAGGGCGGCGCTGAAGATGCTGGAGAAGAGGGCGAGTTGGGCCGCGGGCGCGAGTGCGAGTGCGAGTGCGACGCGGGTCGATGAGGAGATGGGCATGAGTGGCGCGAGGGGGAGGAGTGTTTTGCTTGACCGCATGCGGGTCGATGGGGAAAAGGGAAAGAGGGGGGTTTGGAGTTTGAAGAGGTGGTTTTGAGGACCTGCAATCTTGCTGTTGCAGGTCAGAGACATCTAAGATCGACATGACGAGCGCTGCTGCTGTGGGTCTTGGCATTTCCCTTCCGCCCCGAGATGTAACGCCGCAGTAGAACGAGAAGAGGAGAGTAGAAACATGCTGCTTTAGATGTAGGTCTAACGCCTAACGTTCTTTTGTTGGTAAAGGAAATACTAAGGGTTAAGGATAGTCTCTACATGGCAAGTGCAGACGCCAGAAGAGCGACGCTGGGGATCTCAGCATATCCCTTCCCGAAGCGACATGTAACACCGCATCGCATCACGACAAAAGGAAGAAGAGAAAAAAAAATGCCGCTTGCAGTACAAAGAGGTGGATTTCAATCCTAATTTTCTATTGTCTTAGAAAGGAAATGCTAAGGATAGAGGATTACGAACATCTACAAGACAATTACAGACGCCAGGAAGAGCGCAAGTATCAAGGACCCAGAAAGGGTGAAAAGAAAGAATAGGGATCAGCCCACGCACGCCCTCCACCGCCGCTCGGACTCCTCACCCAGCAACACGCCTTTGAGTTCTTGAAACTCGTTTCTTAGGCAGCAGAGCTCCGCCTTCAGCGCCTCCGTGTCGGTGTGAAAACGGCTGAGCTGCTCGATCCTGGGGTCAGTCCGTGTCCCGGTGTGGCTGGTGGCTACAGGATGTTGCTGCTCGTGGAGAGCTTCAGCAACGTGTCGCCTGGAGCTGAAGCTGGAACGTCTTCTTGGAGGAAGAACTCGGCTTTGAGGTGGACAAGTGATGGTTTCAGCTCCTCCGTCTAGCCCGGTCGAGTCATCATGGCAGGCCTGTGGGTTGGATTGAGAGGATGCGCTGCTTGCAAGGTTGTGCAACGATGGGGTCTCTGAAGTTGCTACCGGAGAGACATAACTCAATTTCATCTTCTTTCTGGCCTTGCAAGATGCTCTCTCCGAATCACCTTTGGATGCAAATCCGTTTGGAACCATGGTGTTTGCTGGTGTGGGATCAGGCCTGCGAGGCGAACCGGGACCGTCTTTTGCGGTCACAGATAGAATCTGGGAGAAGCAGCCAGTAGCCACCGCAGGCTGAGGCCTCTGGACCGGATCTGATCCCAGCGCCCTTGCGGAGCGTGAAGCTGACTCCTCTCGCTCTTGGGCCCCCTCTCTCGACGACATACGGATACCACTGCCTGACATTTGGAACCACGTATGCCCACCTCCACGCTCACTCGCCACAACCCTACCCTTCCGCTTGTCCCTCCGTAAAGAAGGAAACCTCGTCATGGGCGGCGTAAAGAAGCCTTGTTCCGACGACCTCGACAGCCTCGACGAGCAGCAAACCGGCCCCCGGCGACGATGTGAACGGCTTCTTGTGGTTGTTGGACTCGGCCCAGCTCGGGACTGCTTTTGCAAGTTCCAGATTGCGCGGTCGGGGTCGTATACTGGGTCATTGCTGAGAGATGAGTGGAGGGCAGGATAGGCTGGTACAGATGGCTGCTCCCATGCGTGTGGGTGTGGAGGTTCAGGCGGTGCCTGTCTTGGCCGTGAAGAAGCCGCCCAATCTCGATCCGCACCTGTGCACGAATCCATCAGTCGGTCGACCAAGCCTTGTCTCCGCAAAACCTCTCCTTGGTCAATAATTTCCCCATGTTCTTCGGCATCTTCAATATCGCCAACTTCTTTCATCAGCGACATGATGACGGGACCCGGCTCTGGCGTCGTTGAAGGATCGCGAACCGCAAACAGGGAAGGCGCGGACATATCGCCCACCCACTCGACCGCCACGACAGGCGCATCCATGTGGATCTCATGTAGCAGTTCACCCAGGCCATTGAACAGCAGCACCTTGCCAGTCTGCGTTCCAACTGCGATTTGTGCCTCGATGACGTTGTCAGTCTGATCATCGTGTTGTGCTGCGTCGTTCTGCGATATCGTGGTCCCACCTTCATGTCCTGACATAGGTAGCTCGCTTGGGGCAATCGAGAGCGTAGTAGCTGGTCCCCCGACGTTCTACGTCCGGAGGATCCTTCCACCGCCCTCGAAATCAGCGAGTCTGCACCGCCCATCGCAGCCGACACTGACGACCCTCGAGCTAGTCTCCGGCACAAACGCAACTGCTGACACGCCGCCCATGGCTGCTCTGTGCATCTTGGCCAAAGCACCTACTCTGGTTGTCTGGATCTGCACATCCAGTCCACCAAGTGGAGTCTGATAAGCGGCTAGTGGACACAAATCGACGCTATACATTGTCACCAACCCATCCCTAAACCCCAGCACAAGCCGTGTACTGTCTCTTGTCACCCTGTCGAGTATGTCAAATGCTGCGCATGTCACTGCGCTCGTACTGTCTACTTCCCTAAAGTCAACCGCTGCCAGTCCGGCGATCCTCAGGTCCTGGATCAGAACGGTAGGCGGCGATGCCGAGGCCGAGAGGAGGACGTTGCCGCTACTTGAGATGGCCAGCACGGTCGGTAGCGAGGGGTGCGGGTGTGATGGGGGAAGGAGGGCGTTGGTCGGGAGTGAGAAGGCGTGGATTGAGGTGGTGAGGGGGCTGGTAAAGAAAAGCGTTGAAGCGTCGGGGGAGAAGAGGAGCATACGTGGTGCCTGTTTGTGATTAGTGAGGTTGGAGGCAGGAACCTGGTAAGGGGTGGGTGTATGATGGGAGGGTGCGTGTGAGAACCGGGTTTAGCAGAACGAGACCACAGTGCACAAACTCACCTACCCATCATCATCCCTCTGCCTCGCCTTCGATCTCGCCCTCTTTTTCGTCCCCAAGCCTCCACTCTCCTCCACTCTCCTCCTCTCCAGACCCCGTAGTTCTGTCCCAGACGCCCAACATCGCAACGCCCCCCTCTCACCTCGACACGCCCTCTCAGACCCCTCCGCCTCCGCCCCGCCTCCACCCACCCTCGTAACATCAACAAGCCGAACGACCCCTCCCCGCGCCACAGCCACCACCCCACCATCACCCGGCGCCGCCACCGCATCAACGATATCCACACCAACATCCGTGCCACGGCAGTGGCGGATGAGGGACTGGGACAAACTCTCGCCGTGATTTTGACACCGTCCCTGGCTGCGGCGAGGAGACAGACATAGCCGACGGTGGTTTCGGGGGTGAGACGACCTCTCGTCGGCGGAGGGGCGCTCGTCGGAGTCGGCGACAGGGATGGCGTGGAGGAGGACGGCGGCGGGGGTGGTGACGAGGAGGGTGTGTTTTGCAGGCGCCTGCCGCTGTCCACTTTTGCATCGTGGGGGTTGCTGGGGGGAGATGAAGCGGCGGGAGGGCTGGGCCGGCATGGACATGGCGGTGCTGGAGGAGCGAGGTTGGGGAAAGTGATGGTTGACGATGGCGATGGCGATGGATAGGTCGCGAAAGAAACAATGAAAGAACGAATGACTCGGTATGGAAGTGGGCGAGCGCGGCGCGCGTCTGTCTTTACGGATGGATGTTATGATGAGATATCACGGTGAGGTTCGCTTGATTGGTGTGAGAAAGGGCAGACAGGAGGAAACGACGAACGAGGAACAACGCACAACAACGGATAACACGCGACGAACAAAGAATACACGTGGCAGAGGACGAAAACAACCAGCGATGAGATATCTACCTACAGACTATGTATTTGTTGATCAAAGACGACTGATTCTCACCCCCCTTTTTCCTAAACACACTATTGCTGTTGCTGTCTGTTGTTGTACCAGTTCCTGAATCCAATCCGATCCGACACGCCGCGCTATGCAAGGAAAAACGCACCCTATACAACCAAACCACCGTTGCGGAGGTAGCGAACAACTTCGTCAAGTCGTGGAAGAATGTGGCTGTCGTGTGCAACAAGAAACAAAACCCCATGGGGAGATGTACAAATTAATCGTGAATCAAAAGGGTTTGACCAGGAGAAAAAAAAAACAGAGCCTGGGGGGTTGCCGTTAGAGCGTCGAGACACAAGGTGCTCGGACAGCCACCTAAGCTGCCTCGCCAACTTCGACACCGTCGATTTCCTCGTCTTCAACGCCCTCGTCGACCCCAAACCCACTGTCCCACTGCCGCTTGGCCACTTTGCGCGCGCCCTTGCTCTTCTTGCCGACCTTGACCTTCTCGCTGACCTTGCCGACCTTGCCCGTCGCGACGCGGTGCAAGTCGACGCCCTTGGTCTTGACCTCGAGGCCGTGGACCTTCATCGCTTTCACGGCGGCAACAGCGTCGGCGCCGCGCTTCTTGAGATCCTCGGCGAGCGCTTCATTCTGCTCCTGCAGGATGCGCTGCTGCAGCGTCATGCGGTCAATGGTCTCGCGGGTGTCTTGTTCGTACTTGGCGAATTCATGGACGACGTCGAGGCGCGCGGCTTCGACTTGAGCCAGTTTCGAGGCGCGGTCGGAGACGAGGAGGTGCAGCTCCTCGATCTGGGCGTCCTTGTCGGTGAGGATGGTCTCGTGCTCGGTGGTGAGGTTGGCGTTTTGGGTTTGGAGCTCCGAGATGGTGTCTTGTTGGGTGGCGATGACGCTCTTGAGAGCAACAGTCTCGTCGGCGTGGGAGTCGGTGATGTTGAGGAGCTCGATGGCCTCGCGGCCGACGCGGTCAGACAGCGACTCGTTCTCCTTGCGATATGCCTCGTTGTCCGCCTGCGCCTCGGCAAGGTCGCGCTCGAGCTGCTCGGTCTTGGTGTCGAGTGCTGCCCTCTCCTCTTCGTAGGCCTGTTCGGCCTCGACGAGACGCTCAGCAAGGTGTTGGATCTCGGCCTGCTTGCGGGCGTTCTCGTTGGTGAGGTCAGTGATCTGAGCCTGCAGGGAGGTGATCTCTGACTCGGTCGAGCTCTCGAGCGCGGCACGCTTGGCCTCTGACTCGGCGAGCTCGTTGCTGATGTTGCTGACTTGGATCTCGCGGTCCTCCTCGAGCTGATCGCGGGCTTCGGTCATCTTGGCGAGATCGGCTTCAGAGACGGCAAGCGTCTCTCGAAGAGTAACAAGCTGTGCCTCAATGTCGGTAACGGCTTGCTGCGCGCCTTCGCGCAGCTCCTGCTCGGCAGTAAGCTGCTCGGTGAGCTCAGCCTCGCGCTCCTGGTGTTCGGCTGTGAGGTCAGCGATCTCAATTTCCTTCTCCTGCTGAACCTGGAACAGCTTGGAGCGAAGTTCATTTGTCTGGAGACCAAGCTGGTGAACCTTGTCATTGAGCTCCTCAATCTTCTCATTAGCTTCGTCGAGGGCAGCTTCTGTCGTCTCGCGCTGCCCGCGCTCAGCAACGATGTTGGCCTTGGCCGCCTCGAGCTGCTCGGTGAGGTCGTTGACTGTCTCGGTGAGGTTCTCGACGGTGTTGCTGAGCTGGTAGACCTGGTCGACCTGGTCGTCGCGCTCAGTCTCGGCAGTAGCGCGAGCTGCCGTCTCAACCTCGAGCTTCTCGCGGAGGTCCGCCAGGACTGTCTCGATAGAGCCAAAGTCAGCCTCCATCTGGTCGACGCGGCCCTGCAGCTCCTCGATGAAGTCGGTCTTTTGAGCTGCCTCGTCCTCGGCAGCCTCACGACCCTCTTGCTCAACACCGAGCTGAGCCTGGAGGTCGGCGACGATGTCTGCATGCTCCCCCTCCATGCGCGCAATGCGCTCCTGGTACTGGGACTCGATCTCGGCGGTGGTCTGGGTGAGCGTCTCGACGTCGGTTCGGTAGGTCTCGAGGTCTTGGCGGAGGCGGTCGAGATGGTTGTCCTTGTCTGCTATCTGCTCAGCCAAAGTGTCATGCTGAAGGTCCTTTTCTCTCAGCTCCGCCTCCTGATCTTCCGTCAGCTCTGTCAGGGTTTGAACACGCTCCTCGAGGTCCACAATTGTGCGCTGCTTCTCCTCGTTGCCCTTGTCGAGCGTGTAGACCTTCTTGTCGAGCTCGGTCTTGCGCTCTTCGGCCTCGCCGAGCAGGTCCAAGACGCCTTCATACTGGCGGCGCAGCAGGAGCTCAGTCTGTCGCGCACTTTCGACTAGCTCGGTCTTTTCGCGCAGCTCGTAGAAGACGCCGCTGAAAAGCTTGGGGATCTTGCGGAGGAGCTGCTCGTTTGTGATACCGCGAGTCTCGTCGGGGAAGAACTTGTCGACGGCGGCACGGAGGTCGGCAAAGCCAGTGCGGAGAGCGGCCAGGATGTCAGCGCTGTTGGCGCCAGTCTTCAGGAAGCCCAGGTTCTGGATCTCAATCGAGATGACGCGCAGGGCGCCAACAGACTCGGCCATCTCCTGTGTCAGCCTCTGGATCTCGCGCTCATATCGCTCGACGGCCTGGTCGGAGATGGTCTGCGGGGCGTCCATGTCGTCGCCGTCGTCGAGAGTGTCGACGCGCAGTTGGCTGATGGACGGCAGATGCTCGAGTGTGACTTCTTGTGAGAGCTCCAAGACGCGTGACGCATAAGGGCCGTGGGGGGTGTACTCCATCTCGAGGTCCTGCGAAACGTGGAGCTCGCTGGGGTCGACGAGCATGAAGTCGTCGTCGTCGTCGTCGTCGTCGTGCTCGAAGGGCTCGGCGGAGCCGTCGAGCTCCCGGCTGAGGTCGCGGTCGCTGCTGCCACCGCCAATGTACTGTGCGCTGTTGCGCAGCTCGTCGAGCTCGCGGCGGGCGTCGTCGAGCTGCTGGGCGAGGTCGTCGTGGTCGGCATCGCTCATCTGGATGTTGCCCATGCGGCTGGCCTCGAGGCGGAACTCGAGGTCCTGGATCATCTCGTCACGCTTCTTCAGCTGGCGGCGGAGCTCCAGCAGCTGCTTCTTGCCGCGCTTCTTGCCGTCCTCGATCTCGTTGACCTCCTGGCTGAGGTGGCTGCGGCGCAGGCGGCGGCGGGTGCGGCCGTCGAGCACCGCCGTCAGGGGCGCGTACTGGAAGCGGTGGCCGTTGAGGTCGGCGTCGTCGACGCGCTCGACGTGCAGCTGGGCGGGCATGGACATGCGCTCGCGGCGGCGGCGGGCGAACTTGCCGCGGGCAGCGCCGATGCGGTCGAGATGGGGCGTCAGGCCCGGCGCGGGCTGGGTCGAGGGCCCGGCGAGCATGTCGTCGTCGCCGCCGTCGTCGTCGTGGTCATCGTGGGCGCCCACGACGGGCTCGGAGAAGCGGCGGTTGCGGCGGACAATGGGCGACGACTGCATCTCGGCGGGGACGGCGTCGACGGGAGCATGCTGGGTGCGCGTGACCGACTGCCTGAACTCGGCCTCGAGCTGCGAGGAGCCGTCGTCGTCGTCGTCGTCTTCGTGCTCCTCGATGATGGTCGCGACCCGCTTGGTGCGCTTCGTCTGCGTCTGCGAGGCGAGCGGCGAGGCGGCGCGCTTGCCCGTGACGGGCGTCGTCTCGTCGTGGGAGCCCTGCGAGCTCCTGGACGGGCGGCCCCGCCTGCGTCGCGGCGCGTCGCCGGGGCCCTCGTGGTGGTGCTCGCTGGGGAGGCCGCTGAGGCGAGCCATGGCAGCGGGTGGGTCGTGTCGCTGCGGGCGGTCGTGCTGCAGCGGGCGGGTCGTGTCGTCTGCAGTACGTGTGGTGTCGTCGGCAGCACGTGTGGTGTCGTCTGCAGCACGTGTGGTCAGCTCCAGCACCGCCAGAATCCCCGGCAGTCGTCGAGCGAGCGTACCTGTCCAACAAGCAAAAAGAAGCGCAGGTGCACCGTGGCCGCCGGGCGCCCTGTGTCTGCTGGCGTCGGGCCCAAGCGCTGCGCGGATGCGTGGGATCGTGAGCGTGAGGTCGAGTGGGGGCCGGCCGCAGGCAGCGCACGAGTTGGGTTTGTGTTTGTGTGTGAATGGAGACGGAGAGGGGGATGGAGCGGCGGAGTATGCACACAGAGGAGGGGCTCCAGGGCGGCCTGGCTGCCCGGCTGGTGAAATCACAGCGCGGTCACTGGGCGCGGGCTGCTGGTGAATTCGGTGGCTGGGCCGTCGACAGCTTTTTCCTACGTCAACCTGCACCAAGAACCAGGATGTTTGCTGTCGCGAGCAGGGGTCACGACGCGTCTTTCACTCACGCGTTTTTGCGTCTGGCAGTGCGACACAGTCTTGCATCCAGCGCTGCAGCCCGGGCGCGCGTCTTTGCAGGTGCGCAGACGCCCTGCCGTGCGCTGTCGCCTTTGTTGATCGTCCCGACGTCATGCACACGCGCTGCAAAAACATCCATCGACCTTTTTTGACAGCTGAGCTCGCGCCAATCAGAAGCGAGCACTCGCTCCATCCACGCACTACCCAGGCCTCGCAGGGGCCTGTCCTGCGCCAGCGGAGATGATCGCGTTGACGTGACGATCGCTCATTTCACAACGGCACACATCTGGGTTTGCGAAACCTCCTGCTCGGCTGCTGTAGAACATGTGCACGTACTGTGATAAAACATGTGCACGTACTGCGACCTCCCGCACATGATTGGCATCCTAGCCCATCGAGACGCGACCACGTCTGCACAATGCACGACGCGCAACGTCAACAGGCACACAGATCCTGAGACACGCCTGCCATGTCGGAGCTCCGTCACATGCATCTTGTTCCTCTGGCGCGTGAAAATGTGTCTTTGTGGCGCTTGCAATCGCATTGCTGCTTTTAGCACTGCGTATTTGCAGTGTTGTCTTTTTATTGCGCGTCAATGCCGTGTCTTTGCTTTGCACAAACAGGAAGGTGTTGCTTGTCTAATCCTATACCACGCCACATGGAGCTCCAACATGTGTGTGTGTTGGAGCTCCATGTGGCGTGGTATAGGATCAGACAAGCATCGACACACCCTGCACTTCTTCATTCTACCCAAACTCCCATTCTTCTCACTTCTTCAACAAGAAATCGCTCTTCACCAGGAATCCCTTGGTCGCGCTCGCCACCCCATACAGTCCGCCCAACGGCCAGATGTCCCAGAAACGCTGATACGCCCACGCGCTCCAACCCACCTCCCTCTGCTCCACCTTCCCTCCAGCAACGCCCTGCAGGTCCACCTTGACCTTGTCATACACTGATGGCAAACTCTCCGCGTGATACTTCCTCCTCAACGCCATGTACTTGTCCTTGTCGTAAATGTCCCAGAACTCTTGCTCGGTGTAGTACGCATGCGCGTACAAACACTTCATCCCTCCCAGCTCCGTCACCTTCTGCTCAAAGTCACGGTTGAGTCTGATGAACACCCGCGCGTCCTTGGGCCCCATATCCCAGATGCCGACATCGAGAAGTATGTCGTCTTTGATGTTGTTGCCCTGCGAGAACGACCGCTGGTCCACTGGCGCAGACTTGACGGGGCACAGCCACAGTGGCCAGATCCCAGTCCTCTCGTCGGTCCACGCGATGAACTCCGACGCCGACGCGTACGGCACCGCAAAGTCCTGGATGATGGTCTGCGCCGCGATCCCCGAGCGGTGCAAAGCGTGCACCATGGTCCGACTGTACATGAACGGGTCCAGCAGATACCGCGTCAGTGCATTGAACGGCGTGACAAAGTACTTGAACGCCCGAAGCCCAGACCAGAAGACGCCGCGGTCGTAGCGGAAGAGGTACGTCTTGACAGGCACGTACTCCTTGTGGGTCGTCCGCCTGGAAAATGCCTGCGACGTGTGCGCCAGTGACTCCAACACGGACTCGGCGTGCATGTAGAACCAAGGGTCGGATGCCCGGTCGAATCGTTGGATGAGGCCAGAAGTAGTCTGGTTCGTAAGGCGGCCGATCATGACCACGCCTTTGGACGGAGCGTAGAGGATACCATCCATGTACGCGACATCGGATTGGTGCTGGTATTGCTTGAGTTTTGCCACGGCGTCCTCGGTGCTGCTGACGGGGATATACTCCAGCTCGACGTGGCTCCTCGCGTCAATCAGCTCCATCTCGAGCAGCGTGATGACCCCAAGACTCCCGCAGCTTCCGGCAGCAGTGTAGAATAGATCCCGGTGCTGCTCAGCGGACGCCCAGACAACGTCTCCGTTCCCCAGGATCATCTCAACGCCTCTGATGGTGCTGTCGAAGAGGCCGTATCTGAAAGAGCTGCTTTCCCCACTGGTCCCTGCGAAGCTGCATAAGATCATTCAGTCAGTCATGTTCTCTAGCACGCGAGAGAAAGATGGCTGACGCAGCCGTCTCTGGTAGACATGGGCTTAGATTACTTACCCTCCGCCAACCGTGATGTTCGGCAGCTCCATGACCACCTTCGGAAGCAGTCCCTGAGCAAGCGTGGCATCTACAAGCTGGTCCATGGGGACATTCGGCTCCACTAGCACCGTCTTCTTCGACTTGTCAAACTTGAGCACATGGTTCAGCGAGCTGACATCAATGATCTGGTTCCGTTGGCGAGGCGAGTGTCGCGTTGATAACGTGGAGCCATGATATATCCTGAACGGGATCTTTGAAACGCTGAACTGCTTGACCTGGGAGGCAAGCGTCGCAACTGTGTCCTTGTGTTCTTCCATCTCTTGTTTGCGTGTCGGAAGATAGTGGAGAGCGGCGGCAGCTATGCAAGGCGAGCTCTGCGAAAGATGGGAGTGAGGGCGAGGAGCACATGTGGTTGAAGTCTTGGATAAGCGCGCAGGGCTGAGCCTACTCCACACCCGAACTATTGAACCCTCCTTCCGTCTGACTTGGAGACCTTGGCTGCGTAACGCGTATTTGAGCGTATTGCTTTTGCCGCGCAACACAAAGCTCTTGCAACTCGTGCGATGACCGCTTTGATTCCTCCATTCCTTCCTGTTGGCAATTGTTCCTTCCTTCTGGCAATTGAGCGTTGCCAGCCATTCTACTCAGCGTCGTCCAACGCGTTTCGACGCCGTTGCGTGCGTCGACGACCTGCCCTTGCCGGGAGATCCGGAGCAGAAGCCCCACAAAAGTCGGTGACGTATACCGACAAGACTCCACAGCCTCAATCCGTTGCGTCGCAGCTCCTCAAGAGGGAAAGGGGGCTTGAAGCATCCGCAAGGCGTCTCCAGATCTCAAAGTGCGAAGAGCTGCAGGAGCTGTGCGCAAGAGTCCACGCGCACGTCTCCCCACGTGTCCTGCAGAGCAGCACGACCCGTTAGCGCGAAAGCCACCAGCACCAGCCACGTAGCAAGCCACCAAGAGGCATTCGCCAGAAAGATCAACTCCTCCAACGATCGGCCAATTGCACGATTCTGCGCAGATCCGGAAGCATGGGCGGCAGAACAACTCATCCGCCCGAGCGTGCACTTCACAATCACCGCGTCGCGACCCTGCAATCGCGCATTGCACATTTCCATAGCACTTCGACACCGTTCCGTATCTATCACGGCAGCACGAACAGCACACGCCATGCTTCTTTTGACCCCTCGGCCATCATCGACGTCTCGTCCTTCAACAACATCCTGGCCATCGATGCATCGACCCAAACCGCTCTCGTGGAGCCAAACGTACCCATGGACGCCCTGGTTGCTGCCACCACAACCGAAGGCTTCCTGCCGCCAGTGGTGATGGAATTCCCCGGCATCACTGTCGGCGGCGGATTTGTTGGAACCGCGGGCGAGAGCAGCAGTTTCAAGTACGGGTTTTTCGACCGGACCGTCGTGCGCGCGGAGGTGGTGCTGGCTGACGGGACGCTCGTCAGTTGCTCGGCAACGGAGAACCCTGAGCTGTTCGAGGGTCTAAGAGGCAGCTTCGGGACGCTAGGTGTGCTGACTCTGCTTGAAGTCATGCTTGTGCCGCTGAAGAGCTGGGTCGAGGTCACGTACCGTCCGACCACGTCGAGCGCGCAGGCGATGAATGTGTTGCAGCAGGAGACGAAGAAGGCAGAGAACGACTACGTGGATGGTGTGCTTTTTGCAAAGAACTCCGGCGTTGTCGTATCCGGCCGCTTGGTCTCTGAGCCGTCGTCACCGCGTGTACCCGTTCGCCGCTTCTCACGACCATGGGACGAGTGGTTCTGGATACACGCCCGCAGCCTGACTTCATCACAGACGGCAACCACTGAACTGGTTCCTATCGAGGACTACCTATTCCGATACGACCGCGGAGCCTTCTGGATGGGCATGTACGCGTATCACCACTTCTTTGTCCCCTTCTGGTACATCTTCCGTGTGCTTCTCGACTACTTCATGCACACCAGAATCATGTACCATGCGCTGCACGCTTCCGGCTATACGGACCGCTACATCATCCAGGACATTGCGTTCCCGGCTGGGAATGCAGAAGCGTTTGTGGATTATGTGGACGACAAATTTGCTATCTACCCACTGTGGCTGTGCCCGCTGCGCAAGGACGGCCGAGTATCGATGGGTCACCCAAAGCAGTTCACGGGCACGGTGGGTGGCCGCGAGCAAGCAGGGCAGGCGTACGACGGTGAGTACATCAACGTAGGTGTCTGGGGCCCCTATCCATCCTCAGAAGCCGAATATGTCAGCGCGAACCGCGAATTGGAGACGAAGACCAGCGAGCTGGGTGGACTCAAGTGGCTATACTCAAGGGTCTTCTACACGGAAGATGAATGGTGGGAGTTGTACGACAAGGAGACGTACGATGCACTGAGAAGAAAATTCGGCGCGACGGGTCTGCCGTCGATATGGGAAAAGGTCAGGGATCGGGGGAAGAAAAGGGAAGAATACGCGTCTGGTGTAAAAGGACTGCTCAAGAGGTTGGTCAGAAGCAGCGCCTTGCTGAGCGGCTTCTACGGAATCTACAAGGCAGTGCGAGGTGGTGACTACATGCTGAAGAAGAAGAGCAGCTAACGGCGCCGGAAGAGGGCCATGTCGCGCACAATGTGATAGTGCTGGAGTCACTCTAGAGTTTACCATTCCCGTGGCCATGAGTGCTCGCACAGCTGGGCAGCGAGTGTTGATGTTGATACGCGCAGCATAGAAGATTCACTCACCGCTCCAGCAACCTGACTTGCAATCTCTGTGCACCATCCTTTTAAGATGTATTCATCCTCGGCACTAAGTACTGTCACGTTCGCGCACCAACCCCGTACCACCTCCAAACCGTACCACAAACAAGAGCACACCACGCGTACGAGCTCGCTTGTCGTACGCGTGTCTGTGCCACCTACATGGCAGGCACGTGTGCAACACCGCGAAACCCTCATCTGACCGTTGCTGAAAGGAATCGTGATTCTCTGGAAAGTTTGATGAGAGGTGCCCCAATGGTCGCGCTGGTACCTGAGTTTGTGTTGGGCGAGGTCATGTGTGTCTAATTTGCTGTTAGCGCATCAATGGACCGGCGGTTTCCAGCCAGGCTGGCGTTGCGTGGGTGACTGTAAAGCAGCAGGAGATTGTGCAGGGTGAGCGAGCATTCGAGCGCAATCAACAGCACAGCACAGCACTCTGAATTCGCGATGGCGATGCCCAAGTCAGGATGACTGCAATGGGCCAATCAGCATGCAGCTTGTGTAGCTGTGGGGTCGGCCTCCGGAGATCGTTCTCTCGGCTCTCCTTCAGCCCTGTCGCCCCAGCAACTTTCTGTCAGCTCCACGGTGGACGTCCTGCGCATTTTGTCATGGATGATTGACCCATGTTGTCTCGGCTCTGATGGGGAGAAGAAAACGTTGCCACCGTGCTGTGCAGGTGATGACGTCCCTCTTCTGGCTGACCGAGCCTCGATAATTCCAAATTGCGGATGGTCATCAATCAACACCTCTTACGGCTTGGACTACCAACAAACAACGGACCGTAGGAGGGAGCACCTTCAATCTTATCAACAGCATGCGCGCTTTGTTATGCACTTGTGAGGGTCACTACTCTGCTGGCAGATGCGGTACCCAGTAGTAGCGCAGCGTTGTCTCCGACAGGGAACTCTATCCCGCCCATGCAGCAAGGTTGTGCGCCCTGCAGCAACAGCAACACCGCTCCACTTCTGATGCTCCTCAGAGGCAACATCACGATAATTGACTCTGCAAGGCGTTAGTCAGGCACCAATAGAGAGCAGGACGAGCATGACGCAGCATCGACTGTTTTCCTGCGGTGACGACGAGCACGACTCAGCCTCGGCCACGACAATTCCCATGTTCCCCAGATGGGCACCTTGTTTGTTGTACGCCAAAACACCACATCTGGATGTTCCTGGTGGTAGCCTGGTGACTATCCGTGCCGGAGGTGTGGCTAACGTACGCTAAACGCACAACCATTGGGACTAACTGCGTCACAACCGCTCCCAAACCTATCCAGAAAGGGTGATGATGCCATTCCCCCAGCTTCCCCTAAACGGTACCAGGATTCAGGAGCAAGTGCAGGCATTTTGACAAAACACCCCCGGGTAGCCACTGCCGTTCGAATTTGAGATGCTGATCAACGATATAAGATCAGCGATACAGTGCCCGGCACTGCTCGGTACTTACCAATAGTCGGTTCCACGACATCCGTTCGGACGACCCGACCGAAATGCTGCATTTGTTCGGGTGAACAATGTTACGCGCCGAGCCGCAACAATTCCAGTTGGGCCCGGATTCCAAATGGCGCTTTTGCCTGCTCCAAGAGCAGCGGAGCGTGGTAATTGCACCCTGATACTGCGGACTAGTCGCCTTTAGGTGCAGCTTAGGTGATATTGCAAACTTAGCTGCAGCTACCTTCACCATCAGTACCTGGCTACTATATATTGCGTCACGCCGCTGACGACAGCATGGTTCAACCACAGAGTCCTTATAGCCCAGTGATCCTCGACTCCCTTCTTCTGAACATCGTTACACCCGTTACACACAATGGCACCTACACTGAAAGCACTTGTTGCTTCGCTCTTTACGGGCTTCGCTGCAGCGAGGCAGTGTCAGACACTCAGCATTCCTGTCGACATCACATCGCGCCAAGGTACCTTCAAGGAGGTTCCTGTGGAGGGCAACTTGGATGTTGGCGCATTTGCAACGCGATTCAACCAGATCTCATTTAACTACACCGCGGAACTCTTCACTGGCTTCCAGACCCTCCAGAAAAGCATCGAGATATCCGCACAATACTGCAAACCCGACAATGGGAGTAATGGCATTGTCCAGGTCTTAACCCATGGTATCGGCTTTGATAAAACGTTTGTGCGACCAGCCTGATTTGAACGAGCTTGACTAACCTTGTCAGATACTGGGATTTACCATACGAGAACTATAATTACTCATATGTCAACGTAGCCATTGAGGCCGGTTACAGTACCCTTGCCATTGATCGTTTTGGTATTGGCAACTCCACCCACGGCGACCCCTTCAACGAAGTGCAGGCCCACGCCGAGGTTGAGGCTCTCAACGAGGTCACCAAGAAGCTCCGCGCCGGCTCGATTGAGGAAATCAGCTGTACCTTTGAGAAGGTGGTGCACGTCGGGCACTCTTTTGGCTCCGTACAATCTTACTGGCTTTCTGCTCTGTACCCCAACAGTACTGATGGCGTCGTACTTACTGGATATTCTGGTGCTGGACAGTATTTGCCATATATCGTTGCTGGATGGAATCTTCACAGTGCTCGTCTCAATCAGCCCTTCCGCCTGGGCAATGCGTCTTCCACTACAGTTCAGACGCTTGCCCAACAGTACGGCGTCCAGGACGACATCGTTCCCGGTCTTACTGATGTTCTCAACAACATCGGTGTCGATGTTGATACTGCTGAGGTCTGGAATTACGTCGCCACCACGGAGGTCAACGACCTGATCAACGGCTACAACGAGACAGTCTACCAATACAACTATCCTTCCGGATACTTCGCACACTCCGACTTGACCGCTCTCCAGTACGCTTTCCTCTTCCCCGACCAATTCGACGTCGGCTTGGCGCTAGAAGGAGAAAAGACCAAGCAACCTGTTACAGCTGGTGAACTTTTGACTATCGGGGGCGCGCCGATGACGTCCCCCTTCACCGGCCCTGTCCTTGTAATCACTGGCCAGCACGATGTTCCCTTCTGCGGCGGCAACTGCTACGGCACGGCTCAGAACGCCAGTGCTGCGAATATCCCTGCCGGTGTCGAGGCTGCCTTCCCTGCTGCATCTGTCTTCGAGGCTTACATCCAGCCCAACACAGGTCATGGTCTCAACTTCAACTACAATGCGACTGCTGGATACCAGGTCATCCAGGACTTTTTGGCGCGCAACGGGCTTTCTGCATAAGTGTGCTGGAAGTGGGCAAAGTTAATAAACGGCGACATACCCTATCTACAGTAGTAATGTGTTAAATCATGGCAACATGACTTGTGTATTCGCGCCCTACAGATTGTGCATGTCCACGAGCGATGCCATGTAGGTCATGATGACTGATCCCTCGTCAGCCGCAACCCCACTCTTTTGCATCCTAGTCTTTGCGCGCCCCATTTCCGCACCTCTAGCCTGCAACTTCACCCATGGAGATTGCAAACGTATTTCCGCCCTTTCCCTCTGAGCTGGATGCCTGTTCAACTATAAAAGACCACATGCAGTCAAGCGCGGAGGCGATGCGGCTCAGGCAGCCCGCTCGTTCGGGACGCGCCGCGGCGGAAACGGATTAATCATCTCTGACCAAACAATCCGAGATTATTGTTCCGCTTTCAACGGCCTGACCCGCATGAGCTAACATGCACATGTCCCTTGTAAACGTGTGACTAGGGTTGACTAGCTCGTGCTGATTAACAGAAAGAGCATGCTGACTTGCATGAAGAAGAGTCGGGTTAGCGTTAGGCATCCAGATCGAACAGCTCAAGCGAAATGCCATTCCTAGGTATCCTGGAGCGCAGTGGGCTTTGCTGTACAGTCATGGCTTATCAAAGACCGCATTTGATCTGAGCCCATCGAAGTTCAGCTCGCCCAAACTTGCCTAGAATCCCACACCACGACCGTTGCGTCAACGGCAATGCGAACACGAGAACGACGGACATACTAACCGACCGTTGCACGACATCTCTCCGCATGAAACCGCCAATCAGATGTCCAGATCTTGAAACTTTGCTCTTTAGTAGTTTAGTCAGATCTTCGAAATCAGTGTCGCCGCTTGCTGCGCGGTCGGTGAGACCTACGATGGTATCGCCATGCATCTCCACTCAGACAGACGTCAATAGCATTGCACGGGCACGACTCCATTGGGCTAGAATGCTGAGTGTCGTCGGAGTAAGATCGATTGTAGCTTGGCCGGATTTACAGGCCCGGATGTAGGAGAGAACCGTGGACGGAGAGAGAAGTTTATGTATAAATACAGCTTCATGCGGCTGCCATCAAAGTATCACACCATCCTCACACCACCTCGATCTGAAAGCATTCAAACTATCAGCTACCAACCGCCGTTTCTCAAGATGAAGTTCGGAGCTAGCATTGCATTCTTGGCTGCCAGCCTTTTCAGTGCCGTCCGTGGTGATGGTAGGTTCCTGGAACAGCAAGACATAGAACTCGACCAGAGCTGACGACTACTAGCTGTACCATGGGAGCGTATTGACAAGAACAACTCGGTTCGTCTCGATTACGCTCATTATTATCTGCCAGCGGCTTTCTAACGTGTGTTGCAGCTCTTGCTCATCCTCGACCTCCAGGTCGGCCTCTACCAGCTTGCTCGTGACTGGGACCCTACCCTCTACAAGGAGAACATCATGGCCCACGCCGAGCTCGGCAAGCTGTTCGATCTGCCTGTCATCATGACCACATCCGCTGATACCGGACCTAACGGCCCTCTTCCCAAGGAGATGATCGAGATGTATCCCGATGCTCCTCTCATCCGCCGCCAGGGCGAGGTCAAGTAAGCCACAGCCCGTCTTAGATTCGAATACTACTAACCGCCACCCAGCGCTTGGGACAACGCCGAGTTCCGCGCCGCAGTCGAAGCTACCGGCAAGAAGCAGATCATTGTCGCTGGCATTGTCACCGACGTGTGCACCGCTTTCCTGGCTCTTTCTCTCCGTGCCGAGGGCTACTCTGTCTTCGCCAACATCGAGGGCTCCGGCACTACCACCCAGCTCATCCGCGACACAGCCAACTCCCGCATGGAGCGAGCCGGCGTCCAGCTCGTGAGCTTGTTCTCCATCGTCTGCGACCTCATGCGTGACTGGCGTGCTACTCCCGGTGCGGGCGAGGTTCTGCCCTTCCTCGACAAGTACCTGCCTGTCTACGGCATGCTTGCTAGGGGCCACGCTGCGGCTATCGAGAATGGCACAGTCATCCCCGGTGAAGCTGGTTTGATCACCGGCCAGAACGGCACTGTCGTTATCTAAGGAGATGGTTGAGCCTTTCGTTCACCGGATTCGAGGTGGCCTCGAGCTCGGAAGGGGTCATTCTGAGCGCCATGGCTGTCGGCCGTCACAGTCCGAATCACCGGTGGACGTCAGAAGGAGCGAAAAGATGTTGCGGCGTAACTTTCTGGTGGAAAAAATTGGAAACTGGGGTTCATAGACAACTGAGCAGTCAATATCTAATAATATCGCTTTAACCGAATCTGGATTCCTGTGTACGCTTCACAGTAGGCGCACTGCAGCAATGGCAGCACATCGCAGCTCCTGGATACGCACAAGTACGCGACACCGCCACGCAAAGGTACGCAATTCTCGCAAGCTTTTCCCAGTCTCAACTGACTAACTGTGTGCTTCCCTGGTTAATCGCCAGCACCGACTTGAAACGTGTGTTTCAGACGATCTGATTGGTCGGCGCTCTTAGAACACGATGATACGCACCTCGCGTATTCGCATTGAGAAGAGAAGCGCGTTTGAGGAGATTGCAATTGAGCGCGGATAATGCAACCTCACGACCATGAAGGGGTTTAAGTATCGGAGGCGCCTTGCTGTTGACTTGATGTTCAATCCCACTTCACAACACCACGCTCTTTTCTCGCCATACACGACTACGATCTTCGTTCGACGTAAACATCGACTATGCTACATCAACTATATGCGCGCAAAGATGGCTACGCCGACCAAGATCTGTTACCCTACAATCCTTCCGAGCCAGCAGCATACGCTTTTACAGCTCTATTCGCCATCGCCGGCTTCACCCATCTGGTACTCATGTTTCCCTACCGAGCGTGGTTCCCTATCCCAATGATTATCGGCACTGCCAGTGGGTACCCTAGAGACCAGCTCACACTACCAGACTAACCGTATCGCCCAGTGGAAGCAGGGTCCTACTATCTCCGTTCCCAATCCCACGACAATGTCCGCCAGCTCCTACCCTTCATCCTTTCCACCCTCCTTATCATGGGTGCCGCACCCATGCTCGCAGCCACAATATACATGTCGCTCAAACGCGTTGTCAATGCCCTGGACGCCGCTGATCACGCACTCATCAGCACGCGCTGGAGTTCCAAGCTGTTCGTGCTGTTCGACGTTGCATGCTTCGTCAGCCAGATCGCAGGGAGCACGATGCGCGCAGATGCCGAGACGGCGCAAAAAGGTACCACCCTCGTCATGACGGGGCTGATCACCCAAGTCGTCATCTTCTTCATTTACATTGCGCTTGCCGCGAGCGTGCACCTGCGGTTGAACCGCAACCCGACAAGCCTGTCCGAGCACCCCGCGCTGTCCTGGCGAAAGGTTCTGTGGAATCTGTACGTTGTTAGCGGACTTTTCCTGATTCGCAACTTCATCAGGATCATGGAGTTCAAGCAGGGCGATCACGGGTGGTTGCTTAGCAATGAGGCGCCGATTTATATTTTTGACGGAGGATTCATGTGGGTTATCGTGGTGATGATGGCTCTCGTTCACCCCGGCAAACTGGCGAGGAAAGCAGAGAGGATGGGCAAGGAGGGTGGAATGGAGCTGAATTGGCGGGACAGCGCGAGGGAGCCATTTAGACCTCTCGAGAGCCAGGTGTGAGACGTTTCATCTGTTCTGGTTTTCCTTTGTTGTCCAGTTAGCGTGCATAGATCGAGTGTTCTAGAGATGATGTGGTCCGTCGCTGCCACCATCAATCAATGTTTTGAAACCAATCAGGAATTCAAGAGGCTTCTGCATCGTAATCCAGACCACATGCGATCGCTCTTTGGACCGTTGTTCGTGCCAGCTCACGCTGGAACGTAGCATCTTGAAATGACCTCTCATGACGTCTACTTCGCTGTCAATCATGCATATCAAGCTGTCAATACTAATACCCGTCACCGTCCGTAAGTCAGCTTCATACCTTCATAGTCTTAGATGTCGATGCTTATCCCCCTAGAATCACATTGATATACACAGATACTGTCCTTCAACGCGCCAGAGGTTCTTTCAGATATTATCAGTAGTATCATACTCCCAGTTACCAACCGCGTATGCCAACAACGCAGACATGCCAAACAACATCCCAGAGTTTCAAATCGCCGATTTCCTTACCAAATATACCAAGCCGCTTTTACGCAGCGATCTGACGCTCACGAACGGCACAAATACTGAGTGCTTCATCTGCCACACGCCCTACGCTGATCCACCGCAGAACTACGTGCATCCCGACCTCCCTGACGGCGACGAAGAGTATGCAGTACAGATCCAGAATCGCAGCGAGTGCAAGCACATCTTCGGCCGCCGTTGCCTAGAACAGCACATACGCGGTGGCAACCCGTGGAGCCATACGTGTCCGCTCTGTCGTACGGAGTGGTTCCCGGCGCCGAACAGCGCAAGGCGAGATATGCTTGTGGAGATTGAGCGAACCTTGATGGTTCTTGCCGCGCTGGATATAGTGGGTGGGCATGCAAGGCAGGAGCTGGGGCAGGTGGAGGTAGCGTTGGAGAGGATTAGGGAGGCGTTGTATGAGTCGCGCTGGATTTGATGACGTGCTGGTGATGACGCCTATGTAGCACCGATAATCTCTCAACATACTCCCAAGGTCAATCGGCAATTCAGTGCACAGTTGATTGCAACCTGCCCGAAGTTTTTCAATACACAGCAAAAATGATCTCATGGATGATCTATGGATCGCCCGTGCGTGACGCTAGTTCTGTTTAGACACTAGCGCGGAAGCTCTTTCCTCTCAGCGCGACGCGTCTCAAAGTGGTCTTCATCCGCTCAATGTGCCTTGAATAACTGGGGGCCCTTGGAACCACATAGCGAATCGGTGTAAATCGCTGAATCCTATCCTTAACCCCAGTTTTTGCTATAGCCAACAGAAATAACGGTGTAACACGAAGGACTAAAAAATAGTTCGATTGATTCTTCCAAGATGGCAGATTTCCAGGTAGCGACTGAGCGCTTTTTGGACTGGTTCAAGTCGGTGGGCGGCGAATTCCAGGACGACCTCCTTGAGATTCAAGATTTGAGATCGCAAGGCGCAGGTCGGGGCATTGGTAAGTTTGTGCAGTTGCTTTGAGGGTTGAGCTGATTTTTGGTCAGTTGCAAAGAAGGACATTCCTCAGGATTGTACCTTGTTCACAATTCCTCGTTCCGCCATCATCAACGTGGAGACTTCAGAGCTACCCAAGAAGCTGCCAAAGGTCTTCGAAGCTGCTTTTGAAGAAGAAGATGAAGACACCGAGCCACTGGACCCATGGGAATCTCTAATCCTGATTCTGTTGTACGAACATCTGCAAGGAGATGCGTCGCGTTGGAAGCCGTATCTAGATGTGCTCCCTACAGCATTTGACACACCGATGTTTTGGGATGAATCCGAACTCAAAGAGCTCAAGGGCACTGTCTTGACCCAGGAGAAGATTGGAAAGCAGTCGAGTGACGACAAGCTTCGCACACGCATTATCCCTGTGGTTGTGCAAAACCCAGCGATTTTCTACCCTGCTGGCCAAGACCCTCTTAGCGAAGACGTCCTGCTGGATCTAGCACACCGAATGGGCAGCACAATCATGGCCTATGCTTTTGATTTGGATAACGAAGAAGACGAAGTCGAGGATGAAGAAGATGGCTGGGTAGTCGACAAAGACGCTCAAAGGATGTTGGGCATGGTACCTATGGCCGACATCCTCAATGCTAATGCTGACTTCAACGTACGTTTCCATATCTGAGCTGAGAGACCGATCTGACCAATATCCACAAGGCACATGTCAACCACGGTGAGGCTCTAGAAGTTACTAGTCTGCGTTCTGACATTAAAGCCGGAACCGAAATCTTGAACTACTATGGTGCTATGCCTTCATCCGAGGTGCTGAGGCGCTATGGATATGTGACACCTGAGTACAGCAGGTATGATGAGGTTGAGATTCCTCGTAGTGCTATCGCAAAAGCTCTCGGTTCTGCAACGGGCCTTTCATCTTCTGATCTCATTAACCTGGTAAGTCACCTTTAGGACACTATCTGTACAAACTCTAATCATAGCCCGATAGGGAGTTGAGATAGACGCAGAAGAAGATGGAGATCCTTTCATCATCGAGCGTGACTCTGGTGCACCCAATGAGGAGGGCCGTCTTATCGAAAAGGCGAAGTTGGACGAGTTCCCGGAGCTTGAGGAAGAGCTAAAGGATGCACTGAAAATTATCAAGAAGCACAAGCCTGAGCTTGTTGCGGACAAGAGGAAACGTGACGGAATAACAAACACAGTGATCACGCAGGTTCTGACCGAGAAGCTAGCGGAATATCCGACATCGGTGCAGGAAGACCGGGCTCTGCTGAAGAAGTCTGGTCTCACAAAGAGGCACCGTATGGCAATAGAAGTCCGGTTGGGGGAGAAGGTGCTATTGGAGGAGGCACTTGCCATGTTGAAAGCACGAACCGAAGCGGCAACATATGAGAGTGAAGAAAGGCCAGCGAAGAAGACAAAGCGCTAAGCAAGCAAAATGGATTCAGGACGCGAACTTCAATAAGGAAAACTCATAGTATGCCCGCAGCGGCATATTGTTTGTAAAAGTCTCTTAAGGCCTACTCGTTCTCTTCTAACGATCTTCCTACCTCATCGCTCCCCTCGCCAATCTTGAGTTTTTCACGTACCAGTTGCGTGAAACTAGCCGAATGCTGCGCATGAGGTCGTTGCAATGTATGACCCCTGTCATTGCGTGGTATTCGGGACCTTTCGCGGTTGGTGCTATTTAGGAGGGAGGGCCTTGACTGTGCAATGGAGTGGTCGTTTGGTTGCGCGTGAGGGTCAGGAATGTTTTCAGCCTGCTCCGCCAGTGTGTTAAGTTCTTGGAACCATGGAACACGACATAGAGGACACCGTCTTTTCCACGGCCCTGAAGACCGAAGATGCGCCTCCAGACATCGTTTGCCGAAGACATGGCCACAGCATCGCCTTGGTCCAGAAGCCTCTGCCACCAATTCTACCCGTACTGCGCACTCTCCTTGTTGACCTTCCTGCGTAGACGCGTGATGCAAAGGCTCAATGTAAGGCTCCAGGCAGATGCTGCATCCTCGATCACTTGGCGCAATCAGCGACAAGGGAAGTGGTGTAGTAAAGAGCGCTCCGTGCATATTGCAGAGCTAATACCTATGAAACGACTGAAAGACGAAGAATGGGAGAAAACTCAAAGGACGTAGCATAACAGATTTCTGCATTATGGAAACTAGTTTACAGCTCACGTGTAGTCGACAATCCGCCATTCACGTTTGTGTTCTGTGAAGCCCTGCAAACAATGCTACCGACTGGTATCTACATGGCTTTTGTAATGAAAAACACTGGAACACAGCATCATCAGCAAGAGCCTGGCCTTGTCACAAACGATCCAGTGTCACACTTGCTGAAACAGCGAAGGCCACTTGTCAGATCCATATCAATGACGCTACGGAACCTCGTCAACATGAATCTTAAGGCTCTAAATCAAACTCCTCAATGGCATGTTTCCACACCGCCTCGATGTCGTTCTGGTAGATCCAGGACATGTCTGTTCCGCCATCAGAGATGATCTTGTTTGCCACTCGTTCATCAAACGACGGATTGCCAATTTCATGCAAATTCTTTGCGCGACGCGCCGCCTCAGAAGCAAGGTGAGCATACATGCGGGCATAGTAGGACAATCGGATCTGATCGAATAGCGGCAACGCCTTGCTGAGGTCGTTACCAAAATGTGCCAAAGATTGGGCAAGAATCCAGCCATCCTCCATTGCGAATCCGGCGCCAGACCCAAAGGCGCCAGATAAAGCATGAGATGAGTCGCCGACCAGGACTACTTTGTTTTCCCAAGCAGTCAATGTGTCCATTTCGGGGCCTGCAAATGCGGCGAATTCGCGCCAGCCACCCTTGGGCACACGCGCAAGCGCTTCTCGAATCTGGGGTGTGTACTCCTACATTGATCTTAGTGTGTATAGACTCTAAGCAAGCAAGTCACCCACTGTGAAATGTGATTCAACATGCGCATTGTCAACTGGTACCCCCCAGCTGACTTTGCTGGCACTGTGTACGGCCGGATCATGCCACGCTCTCGCAGCGATCTCCCATAGCTCTTCACCTACGGGTGAAAAATAAACGTGCGTGGTGGGCGTATGCCACCATCCCGTAGTCTTGAACCGCGGATCTAGGTCTTTCACCTCATCCCATGTCAGCAATGTCCGCCAGATCGTGGTACCAGTGAATTTGATCTCATAGTCTGACCAGACTGTGTCGCGGACTACCTGCAGGAGTGTCAGTTTGACTCTTGTAGCTAGACTGAGATTATTACTGAGCGGATTCCATCAGCACCGACGACGAGATCAGCTACTGTTGAAGAGCCATCTTTGAATTGTAGCTCCACACCTGCGACGCCTCGGTCTTCAATTTTCAAGAGCTTCTTGGACAGTTGAATGGCCCCAGGCGAAACTTGAGACAATAGTGCAGATTGTAATTTGGTTCTCTGCGTTCGGATAGGAGCACGTCCGTTGCTTGACTGTGACTTCTCACGGCGGTGTAGTTCCTCGCCTGACCGACCATTACTATTTCAAGAAGTCAATGACTAACACATGAAGGAAAATACGCTTCAACTGACAGGTTTAAAACTGTCCAAGTTGGATGTCCGCTGTTCAGCGCTTCTGCGGCGCCCAGCAGCTCTAAGACCTTCCAAGAATTTGCACCAATGCTTATACCCGCCCCAACCTCTCGCAACACGCTTGCTTGCTCGTAGATCGTGACTTCGACGTCCGGAACCTTCGAAAAAGCAATGGCCGTTCCTAGTCCGCCGGGGCCACCTCCGACAATAGCCACTTTCAAAGGCTTGGGCTTGATGTCAACCGTCATTACAATCGCACTTGAGAAATAACCTCTAGGTGTATCGGAGAGCGTTACATGTTGAAGAATTGCTGGATCGCGCAAAGCTTCCGCGCGTTGTTGACAAAGCAATCTGTCGTCAATTCTCACGCGAATGATGTGCGAGCCACATGAGTTTGGTGGGTCGGAACACCAATTTGGGAACGCGTATCCAGGTACCATTTCTCTCCACTTCACCAAACATTTTCAGAATTTGTGTAACGTACTTCAGCATTCGACAAATGGGTCTCTTGCGTCAATTACGGACAATTTGTCTACATTGAAAGCATCACACATTGCCCTCAGCTGACGTCCGATCTATGAAGTTGATTTGCTACATATTGCACAGGGCTACAGCCTCGCACTCACTATATCTTTGCGGCGGTTACTGGATATTTAGCATCGTAAAGGAGTGGTAAGTGCAAAGTGTGATGGTAAGGGGAGACGAAATGTCACTTTCGCCTGCCTAGGTGCCTTTCACCCGTAGAGCTTAGCGCACGTTAAGGCTCAAGCTTTCCACGTCCTCCACCTCAGGTACACCACATCCATGCCTCAGCTACTAAGAAGTGACCATCAAGCTCAATGTGAAACGACTGACTCATGCAGTAGGCACAAGCTCATTGCTGTAAGCGGTTGCCGACACAGCGTTACATGCCTCCCTTCGCTTCGAGTTAATTCTAGAAGCTGCATCAAGCAAAGGCGTTTCATCTATCTATAACGCAAGGTCATCTGTCAGGCTATCATGACATAATACGAGTAGCGACCAGTAGTAATTCTCGCGCCATAGCCGAGTCTCTGCCACCTCGAGACTTACTGTCGCTGCTTCGTTACTTAGGCAACATCCTCATGCATGGTGGAGATTGTTACAACACTCCACTTTGAGGATCTCAGAGTGATTTTGGCTGCAGAAGGCAATGGTAGGGTGCAAATGTCCTATCGAAATAGTTACCTCCGTCGCCGTGCGATCACTTGATTCATTATCAATGTTTCATTTGGCTCGTCAGGCGCCACAGGCAGCACGAGGACGGTCGCTGACACTGGCTACACGAAAAAGCTTCCCAATAAGGGATGGGCGGGTCACTGTGGTCAGTCCTGGTGTTCGCGCCCAGATCACCCCTGAGAGGACTGGGTGCTCGCAGGAGTTGTAGAAAGCCTCACCAATCAACGCTTCTCTTCTGATTTTGTGAAGCCGAATAGCCATATTGATGGTACCCTGGACTTAGTGCAACATTTCTATGATGTGCTCAATGACTTCATGGCCATGAGACGAGCGCATATAATATGGTTGAGATGGAGCACGATTACTGCGTTGCTACTGTTTTGCATCCTGATTGCTATCAAGATGATCCGATATCTGGACCATACTCATGAAGAGCTACAGTGAATGGACACTTTCGTGCCCTGGGAAGTTGAAGGCAAGTCGTATACAAGCAGTGAGCCTGAAAGTTTTGCTTTGGGAGACGTGGAAAAAGTGGAAATTATGCCATATTGATGCGAATGTGAGCATGAAATATGATGATTTTTGATATGATGAGTTCTGAAGGTGAAGTGCATCGCTTGGAGACATTGGTCGGCCGTTCATTGAATTTTGGACAGGAACCAGCCACCGAAAGCAAGCACCCACGTCCAGGAACATGATGTTGACTTTACTCTGCTGGCAAGGGAAGATTGAGATGTCTGGAATCTCCAAGTCTAGACAGCTAAGCAATCAAGCGCATCTGGTTTACTAAAGATGTTGTGGTAGAGAGGCAGACAACCTCGTACTAAGTCAAGTAACAGCCATACACAAAACTGAAACAAGCGATATCAGTAGCAATCGTCAGAAATACTCAGATAATAGCGTTGGGTTTCGGCTTTGCACTTTGAAAAGTCATGTGTGACACGCACAAATGGACCAAGTCAAATATGGAGATGCCGGGAGGTTCCCAGATCGAATCGTTAGCTGTAGAACTTCCAACCAGACACCTTTTAACTTGTTAAACGACATACATAATGCTCATTTATTTTGTGTTCTATGTTATCGCATATTTTCTTGATCCTCGCTGTGTCGGTTTCTTAATGTATTCCTGATGAACCAGACCAATCGAGGCACAGCAAAATAGATAACCAACGCCAGCACGAATCAGCACAAATCCGGCTCACTAATATTCCACCAGACCCAGCAATCCCAAGTGGCGTTCTAGCAGCCACGACAGCATAAGGAGCACAAATTCCGCTTTGATGGATAAGGACAAAGATACTCAGGTGCCCAAAAAGTGGCGCTCACCACCAGCCAAAACGCAAGTCACACTTAGAAAGTCACCCAGTATGTTATAACAGCTATCACCAACCAAGCTTTTTCAAACTTTGATTGAACACATCGTTATAGAAAAGAGGCATCTTCACAGATCTGTGCCGTTGTGATTTTAGTTCCTGTTGTTTCTAGATCTTCAATCTGCTAGGAATAGAGGGCTTTTCCTGCAGGGGCGGCTTGTTTTATTACTCGGGGTAATACATCGCAGTCGCCCTGCTGCTTAACGTCGGAGAGCTGCAGTTCAATCAGGGTTAGCTAGTTAAGGAAAAGTGCGAATTCTCTTCCCCACCAGCCTTGCTAGGCGTTCAGAATCAGCCAAGTATACTTCTGTGCAAGATCATCACCACGGCCAGGGAACTTTTACAGTCTGCATAGATGGGTGCTTAGACAGCACATCGTACGCAATGCCTCCCTCGCGAACCACTCTTTTTTACAAAGCCAGGGCGGCTCTGTGCCCATCTGGTCTGTATAAAAGAACATCAGAGGAAAGATGGCTAAGACAGACCAATAGAAGCCTTACTGTTAGTAGAGACCTGATTGTTGTTGTCACGAATAATGTTGGAACTACACGGATCAAGCTTCGAGGTCCGGGTCGCAGACGTGAAATGTGAACTTCGCCATCGCCTACCACTTGAACAAGGCCCAATCAAAGCTGCCTGCGATAAATGCGATTTTCAATGCCACAATTGAATGATATCCGCGCCATCTGGCCAGCTCTTTCGTACCTAGGCATGGCTGCACCACAATAAGCATGCATCACACCTCTTCGCACTCTTCTCACGAGAGGTCCCAACTTTATCGCTTATAGTGGCGGCGCCATACGTGATTTTGTCGTCACAAACTATCCCAGCGAGCATGCTTACAATAGAACCTTTTCATCACATAATTTGAACGAGTAAGATGGTCGACAGTCTGTGTTGTTTATTATGTAGCAGAGAGGACGGACAATAGTTACCGATCTTCGATCTTATCGATAAGAAGTTTTGACTCAGCGTGGCTCACTTCGCTACGCCATGTCAGTATAACACAAAGTATAATCGCTCTAGCATGCATTTGCCATGATCCATCCCCTCTACTGTGACCACCATGTATTGAGGGATTGCGACAATGCTTGAAACGTGTGCGGGCAGCTGCGCGGGTCAACATTCGATGTTTGCGAGGTCAGGCGGAACCAAGATCGGCCGATGCACACTGGAATCGAAGATGAGGATACGCCAAAATATTTAATAAGATGGTGATTAGCACCAACGTCACTCCCGATCAAGTTGCTGGGTGGTTTCCGCGGAGGATACAGCTCTTGCTGCCTCCCACCCTCCCAGGGTATTCTATCGATTGTCAACTTCTCCTGTGATGCTTGTGTCTGGTAGTACCCAACCATTGGGGCTTTCTGCATCAAACAGCGTTTATTCTAGCCACGACTTCATGTTTGCAGACCATTCCTCTTCTTGTTGCAACATCTTGGATGCTTCTTCTAACCGTGTTCCAGTGGAGCACATGCAACGAGCGATATCCATCACCAACCGCAGAGCCCGCTCATTTTGCCCAGCAATCATGACTTGCTACCCTCGCGCGCGTCCGAACACAGGCTTGTGCACGGCCCAGAAACAGCACTGCCCTTCGATACGGATACACAACTGAATGGAGCGGCTAGAGATGACACAAAGAGGTCTTTCCACAGCAGTAGATCAGATTCACAGATCATTCAGGAATCGTTATCTGGTTTGATAAGGAACAACGAAGCAAGTTTGTCACCGGCATGCACTAGTAGCAAGACTCAGGATCAATGCGCCTCGACCGTGACGCTCGTCGCCAGCAGCGCAGGGCAGCCGGGAAATTACCGAGCAAATCCAGAATGTCAACTTGAAGTCTCCAATGGACATAAGTTGAATCCACTGCTGCTCTCTCACGACACGGCTCAGGACACAACATTTTATACCTCTGAAGCTATCCAGGGATTTGGATTCTTAGTCGTACTACGACTTATCGGTGACTCGGACAGTCTTTCTGTGCGAGTAGTAAGCGACAATTCAACTGAATTTGTTGGAAGAACACCAAGCGAGCTTCTTTCCCTGGAGAGCTTCACAAGCATCATTAAAGAAACTCAGATAAACCAGTTTGTCGAACAGGTTAATCTGCTCAGATGTAGACAATTGGAGACCCTTACGAACAAATTCGACGCATTCCCGGTTTTCATGCGCACATCTGAAGATCGGTTTCGAGAATTCTGGTGCGTGATGAACCAAACGGATTTCGACCCCGACTCAATTATTTGCGAGTTCGAGCTCAGTGATGATAAGCATCCTGGAGGGTGTCAAGGTGCCTCTCCACTTCACGGTCCCAACAAACCCCGGTTCGAGAATTATGCGCAAAGTATGCAATCTAAAAGAAGGCTGTTGGTAGGTCGACGTATTGGTGAGAAGAAGGGAGGCAATTCTTTGGCGATGGACACCCTCAACACACTATCACAAGTGGAGGACCGCCTTGCTACTGCACCCAGTGTCGAAAGCCTCCTGGAAGCTGCAGCTGAGACCGTGAAAAATTTGACCGGCTTTCACCGCGTCATGGTCTACCGATTTGACCAGGAATTCAACGCACGAGTTGTAACCGAACACACCGACGCCAATGCAACTAAGGATACCTACCTAGGACGCACATTTGCGGCGTCTGAAATTACCAAGGACTATGTGGAATCACACAAGCTAAACAAACTATGCATGCTCTACGATCGCGACATTAGCAATGCCCGGCTGGTTTGCAGCGCCTCCAAAACTTTCCAATATCCGCTGAAACTCGCCTACTCGTACCTTCGCGCTGTGTCGGACGATCGCCTCAAGTTTTTCGCTCATATAGATGTACGGTCTTCAATGTCCATATCGATCAACACCTTCAACAGACTGTGGGGACTGATTGTGTGCCACTCATACGGCCTTCGTGGAATGCGTGTGTCCTTCCCAATACGAAGAATATGCTACTTTCTAAGCGATATGATGTCAAGAAATATGGAACGATTTTCTTACGTCTCCCAGTTGAAAGCAAAGCACCTTGTCAATACTCTACCCACGTCACGAGCCCCATCTGGATGTCATGGTACCTCATTGAAACCTCTCCTGAAGCTTCTCCATTCTGACTTTGGGATCCTCTCTGTGCGGAACACAACACAGGTCTTTGGCTCAGTGGAACAACCACAAGATGCGCTTGTTATGCTGGCGTACTTACGTCTCAAAACCGTTACCTCTGTTCTTACCTCGACAAATATTGAGTTGGATTTTCCGGACCTCCGATGTCCATTTGACTTACGGTTCCTAGGCGGGGTGCTTGTTGTACCATTATCGCACGAACCTAAGGATTTCGTGATCTTCTTTCGGAAACGTCAGTTCCAGACCACAGGGAAGACTATCGATTCGGATGGTGAACTCATTAGTGATAGGGTGAAAGAACACTCGGAGCTTGAAACGAATTCTGGGGCGCTATTTGAGACCCCTACCCATTGCCGGGATTGGGCTGAGGAAGAAGTTGAGATAGCATTAGTATTCGCTTTTGTCTATTCCAAACTCATTGCAATCTGGGGCCATGACGAGGCTGCATTACAGAGCAGCAGGCTTACTCAATTGCTCTTGGCAAATTCAGCACACGAAATACGGACCCCCTTGAATGCGGTCGTCAACTATCTGGAGCTCGCCCTTGAAGGTTCATTAGATGAGAAGATTCGGACAAAATTGGAAAAGTCCCAACTTGCATCTAAATGCTTATTGCACTTTGCACAGGAGCTGGTCAAGCTTATAACGGGCAATAAGCATAGCCGGTAGTAGTCGCTTCCTTGACGCCCATCGGGTTTTAGGGGCTTTAGCCGGATATAAGTTGTGAATGAAGCTTCCACAATACGCAGACAAACTACCAAGCTGGTATTGCAACAATGCGACTAGCCGGTGACACAACATTTGAAGTCATTATCAGCCAGCAGTGTTACACAGTCGAATATCTGACCTGGGCCCGTAAACGTCCCTAGACGTCAACCATACCCGTTCGACAACTTGTCTTTCAATGATACAATGCTCGGCCGCCTTCTAAAGGATCTGGGGTACGTCCTGAGGCCGCTCAATCACCACTACCCTTCACATTCTCCAGTCACTTCATGAGAATGTCCAACAATGGAGGCTACTTTTCTATTTTGCCTTAATCATTAGGATAACATACTTTTTGTTCTGACAAGAAGAAGCTGAGTCGGATTTGTTATACCACTAAGATGGCTCAAGCAATTTTGACATGTTCTACCAAGGCAAGTACGGAAGTAGGTGCGGAGAATCATACTGGAGTTCTAGACCATCATAACAAGGCAAGGTAACAGCAGGTGTTTAGTAAGGGGATAGATAGGAGATGTGTGAAGCAACTAGACACTCTAAGCAGACCAAGCCAATCCTACCCGCTGAAAGACAACAGCCCACCAAGCAATAGCAAACAAAGTACGTTTCATAATGCAACAATTGCAGAGACTTTGTTGCAATGTTCTTCGTCACACTGCAACATAAGCTGCAGTGACGAGCCACATACTCTCTACTTATAGAGAGTGCCAAACTGGTGGCAAGGTCTAAGCATTGGTGCTAATCTGACTCCAATCTTGACCACATCAATATTAGACCGGCTAGTCTGATGCAGTCTAGCTTTCAATTGTTATCTCGGGTAGTTGCAAGCCAAATGCTTACAAATTGAACCAGAGGTACACCATTTTTGCGTTTGCCATGGCTGCGTAGTAAACAGCCTTGTAGGCGTCAGTAAAGATTGTACTGCCGATAGAGATCTCGGAGAAACGGTAGCTCATACCATGATTTGCGTACGTGATATGCATTTATGATACAGTACTAGTCTATCACCCAGAATAGGTAGCTGCTTAATCTGACTTGAGTATTAATGTATATGTTATGTCAATTATCATAGACTTTGTCTCGGGTCTGGATAAGATGCGTACTTGCCTTTTTATCTACTATAGGTAGTTTGACACCTTTACCCGTTCTATCTCATGTAGGAAGTCTCCTGGTAACAGCGCTTCCTGTGATGTGTACCACAACTTAAGTGGTCCGCACATTTCGGCTGCCATTGCACTGGCTGCCCTGAAAACGATGTTTTCAGGGATCCGCTCAGATTATAACGCGCCACCAAACTGTCGACGAATGACAAGAACGTCGCATTCCCCGATGCAATGTTTAGGGATGAGCCGGACTTCATCATAATTGGTGGTGGTCTTGGTGGCATGGTGATTACGCACCTTCTTAGCGAGCGTTCAGGGTCGAGGTTGCTTCTGATCAAGGCGGGTGAAGACCACCGCGGAGGCCCAAGAATCGACACTGTTAGCATGATATCAACGCTTTATGGGAACTCTGACTATGATTGGGATTTCATCAGCGAGCCCTAGGTAAGTCACTAGTAGTTTTAACAAAGCCCGCATTCACTCAGGACTGATTGTTGCGCAGACTTATATCGGTGGTAGACAGATCCTACGCTGGGGGCTCTGACGACATCAAATTTTGTGCCAATCTGTACCCGTCTAAGGCAAATTTTGAGGCACGGAAGGCGCTTGGCAACGAAGAGTGGGATGCTGTTGGTTTCGCATCGTACTTCCGCAAAAACTCTCGCTTCACACCTCCTAGTATCAAGACTAGCAACCACTTGAGCATTGATTACACCAGCGAGGAGTTGCATGGTAAGAATAGACCTTTCCAGTAACACTTCCAGAGGTTCATAGACCTTTCCAAGCGTCGTGGGCCAAGGTGCTGGATCGGCTTGAGTGGTTCAATACCGATGATCCGATCGAAGGTCTAAAATTCAGTAATTTTGCTGCAGTCTCACATTAGTCCCCGAGAGTATGACTCGTGACTACGAGGCATCAGCATACTGTTTGCTGGAGGTGGTCGAAATACCAAATCTACAAGCTCTGACGGAGGCGTTCGTTCAGAGGATTCTAACTGAGCCACCAGACTAAGGTGTCTCAGCAATCAGAGTAAAGATACAGACCAAAGACGGCAGACACCACGAGCTGTTCGCCATGAAAGAGGTCATCCTGTCTGCAGGGGCCCTCGAATCTCCTCAAATTATTGAGCTGCCTGTAATTGGCTAAAAGGATCCCCTTGAAAGCCAGAGGATCTCCATCGTCCTGGATAGCCCTGGAGTTGGTGAAATCCTTCAAGATCATGCCATTTCAGCTCCTTGCTTTGAGATCGCTGACGATCGGATATTAGCGGGCATCATGCGAGACTGAAGCATCGCGCAAGCTGAGTTTCGACAGTACATATACACAAAGATTAGTCTGCTTGTTGGGTGGCCATGCTTCCTCTTTTTGACTCCAATGGCCATGTAGGTCGCAATGACATTGTCATCCTCAGTAAGGAGTATAGCTGCGATTCTTGATTAACTTCTGAGCAGAAGAAGCAGTACGGATTGCCGCAAGCTCAGTTGTTGACACCCAGGGTGGCTGCGGGTTACGCAATGATGCTGCACTTCAGCTGAACATAGCGGCGGGCAAAACAGAAATGAGAAATCTGTTAGTACCCACAAATCCGAGGAACTACATCACGATCACGGCAGTCAACAGCCATTCATTTTCGCACGTGTATGGGACAAAGAACTTGAGGGTCGCTGATGCATGAGCATTCCCGCTGGAGATATTGGGTAACATCAAGCTACAAAGCACGCTGTCGTAGAGATGGCAGCAGATCTCAGAAAGGAAGATTAGGCATAGCCTCCACAAGAAGAGGATATTTATCAATAAGTTTTGGAACGTATTCCTGATGAGCTCAACGTCTCCAGTATTCAATGCTTGTCTTCAAGGTCAAAAAGCTGTTTTTGGTGCGTTCAATTGGTCTGCGTGTCGTACAACTTGAGCTTAAGGGGGAAGAACTGATAAGTAACAATAAACATTGCTCGATTCAGTTTGAATGTGGTGAATCTAAGTAATGTAGACGGATGGGCGGAAAAATACGATGAATGATCGGGCTACGTCTCGAGCTTAGTGTCATAGGCATAGGACGAAGGAGCACCACGATCACTATTTGATTCTGTTGTATACTAGTACTAGTACATAGCAATGGGGCCATCGAAAGTCGTGTGATGGACGTATGTAAATTAGTATTGCTTCAAGATCAATACCGCCAGCTCGACTTCTTGCAAAAGCGTTTCTCGTTCTACATAGCAACGCCTGAGATATCAGTATCAATGAAGAGGCCGATCCAGTAGCAGTCCTTTGGCATCTTCTCCGGCAAGCCAAAGTACAGCAATCCGCTGATAGACTGCTTTCGGTTGGGGCAAACACCGGCGTACTGCCATCCAGACTTCGAGTAGCACGAAATCAAATTGTCGCCAGAGCATTTGATGTAGTCCTGCTTTCGGCCAATGGCGCGGTACTGAAGGAAGTCCCACTTCCCAGTACGGTTTGGCGAGACACCAGCCATGTTCTGCTTAGGCGCAATCTGGATAAGGGAGCCGTCCTCGCCGAATTGGAAGATGGAGGTCTGAGCTTTATACTCGATGGGGTTGAGGGCGACTGCAGCGCCTTCACCAGGAGACACAGCAAGCCAACGCTTGTCCATTACAGTGCCGCTGCCATCTGTCTTGATGCGGAAACCGCGCTGGGTAGGAGTGCCGACATAGCCATTACTGCCAGCGATGACGACGTGGAATTTCCCACGCCACTCACCAGCGTTG
Organism: Stagonosporopsis vannaccii; assembly: GCA_028584115.1. NCBI lineage: Eukaryota > Fungi > Ascomycota > Dothideomycetes > Pleosporales > Didymellaceae > Stagonosporopsis > Stagonosporopsis vannaccii. The sequence continues at coordinate 51,783 of VWXS01000110.1, read as the reverse complement.
ACATTGAGCTCGGGGGAGATTTTGCTGCTCCACCATACGCACTTGATGTTGGTGACACTTGGAGGATCCAAGCATGAAGGATCGTTAGGATTTACTGAGGGATCACGCTCGAAGTAGACGTTAAATGAGGTACAGCCATCGATAGCATTGCACTTGTCGGCACAGGTCTGCACATCATAGGTATCCATGAGGGTATAGCCTTGGTAACCAGGAGCATTAGGAGATGCCTTGGTGTTGGTGAAGACGGGGTTAAAGCCCAAAGGAGTCTTCGCAGAGGTTGCCTGTTTCGCGAAGTACTCGTCGGCAACGAAAGCTTCCGCAGTGTCTGAGGAAGGCTTGTAGGCAATGCCCTTGGGCTGAGGATAGCAGATGTTGTCTGTGCGCTTTATTCTTTCGGCTCCAGCGGTGGCAGCAGGCGCAGCCAAAGTGGTCGCAGTGACGAGTGGATCGCTTGGACCCTCTTGATAGATCACGGGGGGTCCGGGGTAGGTGTTCGTAGGTGCTGCAGAAGCTATAGCGGCCAGAATGGCACCAGTCGTGAAAACGTTGAAGAGCATACTGGGAAGAGTGAAACTGTGAAGGGTACTCTAAAATGGTGAACGATGTCTTTCTGTGTCTATGTGGTACGATGAGAGCTTCGTGTTATATTCTTTGAGCTGACGAGCTTCAGTTGTTCTGGATTTATGTCGAACACACCTTAAGTGAGGTCCGGCTTTTCTTTGCCAAGCGTACATATAGTGGGCTGACTGCACCAGTTGTACCCTCGTATACCACGTCTCTCCCCGTAGTCTGATGGCTGAACTGTTACTTCAAGACACAAGCGCGCACTCTTCCGGCACGAGCGACCGGCCTTGTCAACCATGCGAAGCGCCGTTGCTCCTTCCGATTGGGTTTCCGCTCGTAACATGACCTGCTTAAGCTCCAATCTTGAAAACCACGTGCACTTCAAGGGCCCAGGCGCAAGGCTGTTAGCATGATGTTGGCACAAGCGGCGACTCTCCAAGCTCCACAAAGGGTAAGACGACGATAAAAAGGGTCAAGCAGAATTTTTGTCGCCTATGATACGATTAACTTTATTGACAGCGCCAGTTCAAATACTAGCGCCAGTGGCAGGTCTTGCACCGAGGTCGTGAGCCTCAAGTCGTCGAGGTGACTCGGCGGCTGCTCCGACTGGTTACCGAGCAAAGCTCCGCGAAAGGAACGGGCAGCTGTGCCTGACTAGGCGTTATCTTCGGCGGAACTTGTGATTGTATTCAATAGATCCAGATGCTTCAGGACAAAAGGCTGTTCTCAGAAAGGCCAGGTGCGCAGCAACAGCTGCGACGTTGCGGTCAAGCTGGGCATTGCTATGTTCTCCGTTACGGCGCAGAAAGCGCTGCATCGTAAGCTTTCATTATCTCAATTCAAGCGGTCGGCTGCCTGCATGCAAATCTTCCTTGCCGACTCACTTCTTGATTTGAACCGGGGCCGGGTACAGCAATCCCAATATCTCATAGAAAGTGGTAGCGGTTACGAGTACGCGCTCCTCAAATCATCGCCAAGGCTATGTGTTTGAATTGCCGTTGGCAGTGGAGGTTGTTGCACAGCGGTGTTGCGCATGGAAGGACAGTTGAGGTCAGTAAGGCGTCTCGATTTTTCAGGGTTCGATCAAAACCACTGTTGGGCTCCTCGGACGTACTCCGAGTGGCTTGAACGAGGTGCATGGAAGCGAGAAAGCCCTCAATAATGTTCAGCTTATCTGCGGATGGAGACCAACTACGTGAACAGCTTGCATAGGTCCCAAGGTGCAAGCGCGACCGTGGCCAAGCACTTAGCCCCGAAGAGAAAAAGAAAGGGGGGGGGGATGCAGTAGAAGTTGAGAGTGCTCAGAAAGGTAAAGCCAAGACCGCCTGTAATATGTGCTGTCAAATCCTCATGTGATAGTTGCAAAAGTTGTTGGTGTCAAAATTTGCGAAGACGTGAAGCTTCGCGATATAGCAAGACTCAACTTTTGCAACGTGTTTAGATACCACTCGTGACGTCACCTTTACTTTGACAAGAATGAGATCAGGCACCTGCGAATACGCCCGCATGTGAGCAACGTGATATATGCGAGTACTGCGCTACAAATCTAGAATGCAAGTATGTGGGGGTGTCAATGCTGTGCACCCGCCGGCAAGACCACTGCACGTCTTCTCCTCTCCACTTCGGTAGTGGTAGCGTTGGGATGTAGCACTTCCATGATCATTGCAATGATATGGAAATACCATTCGTGCTGCCAGAAGTTTGATTTCAGCCACTCTTGTTCGCTCTCTCATCTTTGATGCAAGATCCAGGCATGGATTCTGACAATGGAACAAATCAAGCCTATTGTCACTACGCAACAAGCCAACCCAAGGAGTAAGCAATGCAGCGGTCAAACTTTGGATCTGAACAATCGAACACTACAGCATTTCTGTTCCCGACACTCCTAGCGCAACAATCTAGTTCGTGTCCCGTCACTGGTCTCGCTTAATCGGCAGAAGCATCGCACGTCTCTTGTAGATTGCTTAATCTAGCAACGCGGCTGCAACAGCATGCGGCTCGCAGGATCCGGAATCTTTAAGGTAAGCCTCGTCTCCAGCATCCAGTCAGTCTGCGCCGCCTGGCGCCTAGCGGCGATGAAGTACCGATCGAAGCGTTGCCGAACATCTGTGGCCGCCCTTTGCTTATTGCGAGAGAGTGCTTGGGGGGTTTGGTGGCCTCGTTGTTGGGTTCGAGCGCTGGTGAGAATTGCCGGTGGGAAGAGGGGATATATAACGTGTGGGCAATCTGCTCGAACTTGCTCAGCAGCAGTAGGACAAGCATTTATCAAGCATCGTATCTATTATGAAGCTCTCTACACCTCTTGTCATTGCCGCGGCGGCATCCTCGGCTACTGCGCACACCATCTTTGTTTCTTTGAACGGAGGCAAGGTTGGCGACGGTGTCCGCGTGCCATCGTACGATGGGGTGTGTTTATCATTCGGTCCCCAAAGCCTGCTTCAATAGCTCCTGCTAATACATTCCAGCCAATCACTGACGTGACGTCGAACGACATTGTCTGCAACGGTGGCCCTAACCCAACCACCAAGACCAGCACAGTCATCACCGTTCAGGCCGGCTCGCAGGCAACGCTCACCTGGCGCCACACACTGACCTCTGGGCCCAACGATGTCATTGATGCGAGCCACAAAGGGCCTGTGATGGCGTATCTGAAGAAAGTATCTGACGCGAAGACTGACTCTGGTGTCGGAAACGGGTGGTTCAAGGTAGGCCGAACTTATCAAATCTCCTCCCGCATCCGTAGCCATCTAACAGACGGCAGATCGCCGAAGATGCCTTCGATGGCACCAAATGGGGCGTCGACCGCCTGATCGCCAACCAGGGCAAGCAGACCATCACCATCCCGGCCTGCATCGCTCCAGGTCAGTACTTGCTCCGTGGCGAGCTGGTTGCGCTGCACTCAGCTGGCAGCTACCCTGGTGCGCAGTTCTACATGGAGTGTGCGCAAATCAACGTTACTGCTGGAAGCGCGAGTAAGACTCCAGCTACCGTTAGCCTGCCTGGCGCGTACAAAGGGTCAGACCCGGGTATTACGTACAACCTGTATGCGGGGTTGAAGACTTATACTTCGCCTGGGCCGGCGGTATTCAAGTGCTGAGAGCGCGAAGGCTGGGGAGAGATGTAAGGCTTCGATTCGTGAGACATGGTAGCAGAGTCTCAAGATGGTCAGATATACATTATAGATGTTATCAACGATGTGGTCAGTTAGCCAATTGAAAGATGTGTGAAGAAGTGGAGTACATATATTACATCTCAAGCTACTTACAGACACTCTATTCGATGTCCAGCCGTTACTTCCCCTGCGCAGTTTGTGCAGCATCACCCTTGTCAGCCTCTTCATTCTCTTCTTCGCTCCTGATCCAACGCCGGAACGCAATCGTCATCAAACCCCCCATGCCCACCTGGAATGCCTGGAAGATGATAGCCGGAATCTGCATCTTCGACTGCTCGACCGGACTGACGTTGATGTACATGACGCTCGTAAGCGGCACGACCATCGCGAGCGCCTTGGCCGGACAGCAGTAACAGCAGGCAATAACATCTCTCTTCGGCAACCATATAATGCTCGCGGTAAAACAGAGCGCAGTCCATAGAAAGTAAAGCGCCGCGCAGATGAACACGATAAACACAATATTACTCTTCTTCACGCTCTCAAACGCCTTGCTCTGAAACGCCTGGTCGAACGTCTGCCACACGAGCGTCAACAGCGCCACACTCGACAGCTTCATAAGCTTCCATTCCACAAACACCTTCTTGCATGCTCTGCCGAAGAAATACTGCACCACCTGGCCCACGGCCATGGGCAGGAACAGTGACAGACCCAGCTGCATAAACACACGCCGATAGATCTCGCCGTACCCACTCCCCTTCTCAAGCACCTGAGCATACCACGCCCCCGAACTGAGATACATCTGCACGATGATCGGGCTGAGAAACGGACACAGGAACTGGCCGATCACGCTCTGCACAACCGTCAGCGCCGTGTTGCCATGCGCCTGCCGCGTCATAACCACGTTGCTGGACATGGTGGTCGGCGCGGAGCCAACAAACAGAAACCCGATCAGCAGCCACGGATCCATGAACGACGTGTTTGTCGCGCACAGCGAGACGATGCCGAAGGTTGCCGCCGAGCACACGAGGTAGCATTGCAGCTGCACGAAGAAATGCAGTTTCCACCGCATGTAGTTCTCGATCAGCAGTCGGGTCGGCAGCGTACAGCCGTTGATGAAGAAGATGACGGATACCGAGAGGTAGGTTATGGCGGTGCGTTTTGTTTTTTGCTGCGATGCGGGCACTTGGACTTGGGAGGAGATGAGAATTATGGCGCCCATGGCAAGGAGGAACCACTGGTCTTTGAGGAACCAGATAATCGAGCGGGCAGCAGTTTTCCATCTTGAGGGACTGGGTACGGGTTTCTTGTGGTCTTCTGGTATGACCGTGGGTGGTGAGGGGTCCTGGTCGAGTCCGTCTTCCATCTCTTTCAAGTTCATGTTATCCTTGCCCAAGGTATCGACGATTTCATCCTCGCGGTCGAGACGGTGGATGCCATCTTTCGACGAGTCCTCAGATACTGCTGCCATTGCTGCTGCGTGGGATCATGCTAGTGTCGATGAGCTGTGACATAGGGGAATAGCATGTTAAAGGCGATAAATAAATGTACGGCTATACGGCGGGTATAACCAAGAGTCACGATGCAGATGATGCTGCGGTTCTGGCCTATCACGAGCCATGCGTATCCGGATAAGGCGTCCATGAGGCAGGGCGCTCCCGCGGGAGTGACGGAAAAGCAAGCACCATGGCAAAGCTGGCCGAGCACCTGCTCAAACGTCTACCCTCTGACGATGTACAGATAGAATGGATCAAAATAATCATTGTTGTTGAGGTGAGGAGGTAATGGCGTCGCCACTCAGGGAGATTGGACCAGCACCTCGTGTTCTCCGCAGCGGGGCAGCCTCGTGCACCCGCGCGACAACCACACCGCTCGTGATGCGGTGCCACATACAGCCCCCATAAGGCGCTCTGCCTCGCTGACCGACCGTCCCCACATACCAAAATCAAATCCTCACAACCAGATAGCCGTCATAGCCGTCATGACCGTCCCTGCACGCGCCGAATCGCCGCGGAAAGTGCTCTGGGCGGGTGTGTACCAGCAGCTCCTGCGCAGCGCAGTGCCCGACTCGCGCTTCAACTACGACTTCCTCCAGTTCACGCCCGACTTCCGCGGGTCCTCGGACGCAGCCGCGCGGGTTGCGGGCTTGCAGTGCTACAAGGACGCCGACACGCTACTTGTCACGAGCGACAGCAGCCTGGAGGCGCTGCGGTACCGGGCGCTGAAGGACGGGAAGAAGCTGTTGGTGGGCACGTACAGGCTAAGAAGGGGCTTCGTGCTGCTGGACCCCAAGCATATCGGCGAGAGCGGGCTGCAGCTCGCGGCGTGTCTGGACGGCATGGAGAAGCCTGGCGTAGGGCGCCGTTTGGACATGGCGCAGCTGCAGGAGCAAGGGCTGCGCATCTCCATGTGCGCGCTGGGCGGGCTGGTCTTCAACGAGCTGGGCGTTGTGGTGTGGGAGGGCGCGGCGCTGTTTGAGGTCCAGTGGGCGATGCTCCAGGATCTGGGCGTGCTCGACGCTGCGGCACCCGTCGTTGCTGTTGCCCACGAGTGTCAGGTCGTCGATGAAGCGCAGTACGGAGTCGACACTATCAAAGCAGACAAGAACGGCGAGGTGCAGTGCGACTTTGTCGTCACGCCTGAGCGAACACTAGAGGTCAAAGGTGCCGTGAAGCCATCAGGTGGGGTCGACTTCACCAAGGTCGATCCAGAGGCACTGAACAACATACCGCCGCTGCAAGAGCTGAAGGGTATGCGCATGATGGAGCAGATTATGTCGAGCTCCGGCTTTGGCACAAAGGACAAGAAGGAAGAAGAGCGCAAAACACCCTCTGCAGAAGAGCAAATGGGCATCGACATCGTTGAGCGACTAATGAGAGGCCTAAAAAGCTGAGACGTGACATGGATCACACACAAAATCCCAACGCCGGCGCTATGCAGCACTGCTTTCGCAACATACCCACTTTCCTACAGGAGGAAGTCGTCCATCACCTTGCCACCTCATCAATGCCGCAGCTTATCCGCGACACCTTCACCAGCCTGCCTCCAGCAAGTAGTACGCCTTTGTCCATGAGGCCGAAATCGACCAGCTCCTGCCTCCCTGCAATGCGCGCAGAGCACGTGACTCTCCAATCGTTCTCATCGACACTCCCTGGCAACAGCGACAGTGATTCGCCCGCCTTGACTGCCACCATCTCCAGGCCTTGGATGTGTAACGGGTCATGGTCAAGCGACAGTGTCTGACCCACGATAACGGAGAGGTGCTGGGTTGTGTCGCTTGTTGGCGATTGGTTCGAAGTGGTGTAATGCGTGTTTTGTGGGCCGACAATGCGTATGTCGACTGTAGCCAGGCCAGGTAATGTCGAGGCTGCTGTTGGCATTGATGTCGCCAGGGCGATAAGAGTTGTGAGCGTCGCGAGAGTCGCGAACCACGAGAAAACCATGTTGGACATGAATTTGTTTGTGGAAAGAAAGTTTTCGAGGTATTGCTTGCACACGTGCAGTCGATGGAGTAGACGTAGTGTAATTTGTGCTGTACAACAAAGTTTACTTGTACTACGTTCAAGGTGCTATCAAGCTTTATTTCTTCCTCTTCTGTCTGCGCCGCAACGCCCAGCGTGAGGCACAGCAACCTGGCGGTTGCAGGTGGGTCTGTGTGCTATGTATATCAGCCTCGTGTTGGCGCCCGGCATATTCACCGGTTAAGCGCTGCCGGGCGCCTCGAGCAGCTGTCATGCCGATCGCTAAACGCAGTTCGAAAGATTTCTGCCTTACTCATCAACATCTTCACGTCTGGAGATAATTAACCCGATGTATCCTCTGCCCAGAACACCAAGTTCTCGGTTGTTGGTGACCAGGCCCACCCGTGGCTTCTACACGTGCATCCTGCGACCTCGTCTCCCAATCACGGTTCTTCATCGGACCACGCATCTTCGCCAACATCGACAAATCTCCTTTGCCCCATAAGAGCCAGCGCAACCGATACCTCGACCAACGATGAATCTGCAAACTCGCCGCAAGGCGAATGCAGGCGTACTCTGAAAGGCAGTTGGTCCGAATCACGTTTGGTAGTGATTGGCTGACAGCCTCACGTGCGACCTCGCCCGGCTATCATTTGCCAATAGCCGTGCAGGCGAAGGAACAGCGAAGAAATCGAACATATGCATAAGAGAGAGCATGGAGCTTCAATTATTGACCCCGTCGTTCCCTCTGTACAACATCACACTCGTCAACATGATTGCGTCATCGCTGCTGTACGGCCTTTTGGCCGCCGCCTCCGTAGTCGACGCCGCCTCGCCCAAGAAGCAGATCAAGTACGAGGTGGTCACGGGAATCTTCCAGCAAGACGAAGCCAGTACCGACCCAGCTACCTTCGACTTCATTAAGTCCAACTTTGGACTCATCAACCGCACATACCCCAGCGATCCAAAGACCCCAGACAGCAAATACGCTACCCAGTGGCAGCGTCTCAACAAGTACATCAAGAGCCTTAACAAGGAGAAGAAGACTCGATACTCCCTGCTATTCATGGGCCGCCACGGTGAGGGCTTCCACAACGCCGCGGAGTCGTACTTTGGCACGCCGGCGTGGAACTGCCACTGGGCCCAAGAGGAGGGCAACGGCACCGTAACCTGGGCGGACGCAAAGCTTACCCAGGCCGGCATCAAGCAAGCGCAGGACGTCAATGCCTTCTGGGCACATCTGCTTGCCGACGAGAAAATCACCCCACCGGAGACTTACTACACCAGCCCTCTGTACCGCTGTCTGGACACGGCCAAAATCTCTTTCGCCAACCTGGAGCTGCCCAAGAAGTCACAGTTCAAGCCCATCGTCAAGGAATTTCTCCGCGAGGGCATCACGTCGCACACCTGCAACCGCCGAAGTGACAAATCCGTCCTCGCAAAGGACTTTCCTGGGTTCAGGTTCGAGAAGGGCTTCCCCGAAACGGATCCCCTCTGGAAGGAGCTGACGAACGAGCCCTCGGCAGCGCAGGACATCCGCTCCAAGGCGCTGTTGGACGACGTCTTCAGCAGTGACGACAGCACGTATATCTCGTTCACAGCGCACTCGGGCGAGATCACTAGTCTGCTGCGCGGTATGTATCCTACACCTTGGGCGAAAAGACGGGGAGCTAATCAGTCACAGTACTCGGTCACCGCCCTTTCAGGCTTGCGACCGGCTCAGCGATCCCGGTCTTGGTGAAGCAGACGACGATTACTGATGGAGAGCCGACTAAGACGGTACCGTGGGAGTCGCAGCAGACGTGCGCTGTCCCCCCAACGATTCGCGATTCGAGCTGCAATGACTGCTCGTGCTGCTTGTAGACAACAGCGTAATGTAATGTATATCTTAAATTGTAGTTCAACTGACTGCAATTATTCACAATCGCGCCCTGATTTCGACTCATTATTGGTTTTGTTCGGATCCACTTCAGCGTGAATAAGTCCTGTTGTTATGTCTCACGTGCGGAAAAATTAAGCTCAACACTACAGCTCCCCATCTCTACGCTACGACTATGAAGACACGATCATACCGCGTCAATGGGATGGCGCCATCATCTGTCGCCTGTGCAATAACAGAGATCGTTTCTCCCTTCTTCGCATCGCTTGGCACCCTCACAGTGGCTCCATCATGCGCTCCCTCCACACTCACAGCCCCGGCATACGTGCCCTCTTCGCGATATTGCCACCACTTCACTTCCACACGGTCACCGTCCGGATCGCTCGTCTTGGCCACCAATTTGACCACCTCGCTCGCCCGCGCCTTAACCTTCTTCGGCCCCTTGATTTTCACAACCGGCGCATGATTACCCTCGCCATACGCCCCAGTAAGAGTCCATTGTATACGCGCCGCAAAATCATTCTGCGCAGCCTCGACCCAGCGATCCGTGGTCCAGCCCTGCGCCTGACTGCCGTTCCTGCCAATTTCCTTGTCAACCAGCACCCACAGATCGGGACTGGTGCTGTTCTGCACCCTCCTGCCGCCCCAACCACCGATATTAGCGTCGCTCGGCTCCTGCAGCCCCGTGGGAAGGAGAGGATTAAACACCACATTATCGCCCTCAGACAAGAAATCATACTTAGCCATGGGCTTGCACCACCCCCCAGGCGCGCGCGCAGGGTCGCCAAACACATCCAGCTGGTCGCCGCCGCCGAACGTCGTCTGCCCATCTAGCCACGAGCGGTACAGCGAGCCCAGCGGTCCGGTCTGGATGTACTTCTTAGTCCAGTTGCCTTGGTAGTAGATGTTGTTGTCTGGGAGTCCGCGCACGTTGCCCCGCCCGTCGTTGCAATTGAATCCCCACGTGTCGTATGCGGCGGAGAGGTCTTCGACGCGCACCTCGGGCCAGTGTGGCGCGATGTATTCTTCGTACGTGTTGTCTTGGAAGCCGCTGGCGAGGACGACGACTTTGGTGCTGATAGCTGCTTTGGTGCTGTTCCAGTCCCGGTCAGCGGAGTGCGTGTCTGAGATGGACTTCAGCGCGCGCGCGATCGTGTTGGTGCCGCCCCAGGCCTGGAGGTACAGGGTGCGCGGGTCGGAGTCGAGGATCAGGGACTTGATGAGGTTGGAGCCGGGGGTATCTTTCGCCATCTCACCGTCGAAGTCGACGTTGCCGATGGCCGTGATGGAGAGCAGGTGCGAGGGCGGTGGGTATGTCGGGTCGTGGACGCGCAGATTAGGATAGACCTCCGCGTATGCCTTCAGCAGGTGGTCTTCAATCGTTGTTGTGCCTGTTGGGCGCCACGAGGTCTGCGAGGTGTTGTACTCGCGGTCTGGGAGGAAGAAGGACGTGTTCTTGCCGTCGCCTTCCCAGTGGAATTTGCTTGATGTGTAGATCAGGCCTTGGTTTTCGAGGTCGTTCGCGTACAGGATGTACCGAACTAGCGAGGCCAGGTCGTCGGACTCCATATCTGTCGTGACAACGGTGCGGATCTTGGTGGCTTTGTTAACAACATGGCTCAGCGTCCCTGGGAGAGCACTGGCTAGCATTCCTGTTGTTAAAAGCTGACGTAGATACATCGTTGCAAAATAATCTCTCGTGTGAGACTCATGTGTGCCTCGTTGGCTGGAAATTCGAGATCATTATGTAGGAAACATTATCGACTCGTTGCGATGTCGATCTCCGCAAAATCGACAAGCATGGTGGGTAAAATACCACGCCGAGACTAGTGTGACGCGATCTACATAGTAAGGTCAAGAAACTTTCAGGGACATGACAATGACGGCAGTTGTTTCTCTGCGGTGGTTTTGCGGGGTGCGCAGGAAAACTTGCCGAACTGTGGGGAAGGCGCGCTGGGGAAAGTGTGCTAGGTCCAGAAAGGGAAATGTTAGGCACCGCACCATGTGGAGCTCCACATCCCGGATTTTTTCGAGATGAAATTGTCATTGCAATTTTGGACTTACACTTATCAAACCACATTGACCTCTGGAGAGAGAAAAAAAAACATGAGTCGCTGTTGTGTTCTTGCATATGCTGACCTCTGGATGGATAACTAGCGGCTGCATATAATTATGCGTTAAGGTGGCGCCTCAGCATCTTTCTTCGCCTCTCAAGCCTTCACGAGGAGTTGAGATGAAATGAGACATGGAATATATTCCCAGCTCGCTACGACACGGCGTCGTATCGTCGAATGCGTAAAGGATAAGGCTTTTATAGGTAATGGGAGAACTTGGCCCCAGCCGGATATCAACAGAGCAAGAGGTCTTCCACCAGGACAGCTGATTCTTGACCATGCTGTGTAACCTTCTTATCTCAGACCAATTGTTCGACGCCTTTGCCTCCTATATGCGCCAAGGTATTGTTGGAATGCATGCAACGTGCTAGACGCTCACTGGCCCGGAATAGCGGGGTATAAAGTTGGATTGTGTGCAGACATATATGTCAACGGTCTTGCTGTCTAATACTATCGGCCATCGTGTCTCGACAAGATGTCTTCGAAGAAGAAGAAAATAGCAGCACGAAAGGAAAAGGAAAGGCTCTCCGCTGAGCCAGCACCTCCGCTGTCACCTCAGCCACTCACTCCAATACTTTCTCCATATCCTTCATCGCCCCCCGCTGATCCAGAGGACGAACAGTGGGCACACTGCATAAAAACAGTCGCGATTCCAGAACCTGTCCTCGAGGCAACTCCAAACCAACCATGGACTTCGTATGTCTCTTTGCAGTCCGGCCGTACCTTTTGACTGACGCATACTTTCAGACCTTACCGAGAATCTCCTGCTACTCTATACTTTGGCCGAGATGAAGTCGCGTATTTCGTGCCCACTCACTTCTTGCCAGATCGCTGGAGGGGATCTGATACATTGTACTTCCCCGACGTCGATCCGAAAACTGGCCACACCCTTGTCCATTACCTGTACAAGGAGACCTATGAAACTTCTATCACCCAAGACGAGACTGAAGAAAAGTCAAGGCAGTGCAAACTCAAAGCTGCGCTCCTGGTCTTCATCGCGACAGAACAGTACGAGCTTACCGGCTTGCAGAACCTAGCTATGAAAGAGATAGGCATGCAATGTTTGTTTTTGAATATCTTTGAGATCCTCAGTGTCATCGACGTCGAGTTCTCTCGTATTAGCCCGGACAGTTGGGTCCACCGCCGTCTAAGCTCCGAAGCTAATGCGGCTTTTACTGGCGATCATACAGTGTTTGCGAACGAGGCATTCTTGCAAGACCTCAAAAACGCAGATCTGATCAAGTTCATGACGCGATGTGTAGTAGATCTCTACAACACAAGGCTCAGCCAATTGCTGCTCAGGGACAGAGAGGCGCGTGAGGAACAAAGAAGTCCAAGAGTCAAACCAGATGAAACCATTCCGGAGTCGAATGCTACCGAGCTGGATCATATTACTGCTATGGACATATCTACTACCAAGGAGGCGCCAATGGAAGCACATCACGAACCTGTGGTCGAAGATGCAGCACCGTCCGACGGCTACAGCACGGTCAGCTGTCCAACATCTGAGGCCCCGGCCTCATATGAGTCTGTCGCCGAGCCGCGCTGTGAGACACCTGTGGAAGTTTGGGATGAAAGTGTACCAGAACCAGTACTAGAGCCTGAGCTCAAGCCAGCGCTAGAAGCAGTTGAGTGCATTCCCGAATCACCAAGACCTGCTTCATGCGAGCCTGCAGTAGAGATTGCAAAAGAGGAAGTACTAATATCAGACGCGCCTGCGGCCACTGAATGCGAACCGGTAGAGGCCTTTGGTGAAGAGGACTTCTTTGATGGTTTGCATTGTCCCCACCAGACTCGACATTTATTCATGGGTGACGGATGGAGGGATTGTTGGCGTTGTCGGGCGGTTGTAACGAGGTTAGCGAGGCAAGTATCGTAGACGGATGCAACCTAGGAAGTGTTGCAAATTCATGTGGTAATGCTCTAAAGCAGTTGATTTAGTAAATTTATGTCTTCAAGCTGAGATCCCAATATTTTACACACGTTTGACAGCCCATTTAATAGACATTGCCGTCTACTCGGCAGCTATGTCGATGACCTGCTGTGTCGCGCAGTGAATCACACCTCCGCCTGACGGCAGAGCTCTCACCTCCACCGGTCGAACCACCCGATCAGGGCAAAGTTTGTGAAACAGATCCAACGCCTTCTCATCTGCATCTTTGTCTCCAAAATGAGGAAGAATTAGACCTCCATTGACGAAATAGAAATTGACATAATTCGTTGCTGGCTCCTCGCTCAGAAGCGAAGAGGCTAGACAATTCGGATTCGGTTCATCAACTATGTGAATCTCGAGCTTCCTCCCTTTCGCATCAGTAGCCTGCTGAAGGGTAGTCAGGACCTCATTGTGAACTTGCCACCAATTTTTGGAAGCAGTAGGGTGAGGTCGCGAGACAACCACAACACCAGGTCGGATGAAATTGACCTCTGCATCGACATGCACATCGGTGACGTCGAGTCCGGCCTTTCCGGGGAACCAGATTATTTTCTCCACGCCGAGCTTCTGGCAAAGTTCGGTCTCAACTTCGTCGCGAGAGAGATTGGGGTTGCGATTGGGATTCAAAATGCTGCTCTCGGTAGCCAGGAGGGTGCCCTCACCGTCTACGACCAGTGCGCCACCTTCGAGGGAGAGTTTGGAGTGGACTCTTGTGACTGGCGAGGGGTCGTTGTCTGACTCGATAACGCGTTGCGCGAAAGTCGCATTTTCCTGCAGCTGCCGGTGATCTAGCACCGGCCAGTCATGATCATCATATATAGGCACGTCGTCCTTATTGCCCCATTCTTCGAAGTTGAAGTCGACAGCAAATCGAGAGTGTCGGTTTGCTTCGTCTGTGCTACGCACGTAGACTGGACCCGTATCGCGAACCCAGAGGTGATTGGTAGCAAAAGGGATGATGCTTATGTTTTTCGTATTCCCGCGAGATTTTCGGATAGAGTGGCCGACAAGAGATTGCGCCATGCCCACATCTGAGGGCTGAGCATAAAGTCGGACAGGCTCAAACTCTGAGATAGCAGCGGCTAGGCTTGCGATCTCGCCACATGCAGGCTCGCGGAATCGCGCTGGAAAGCTAGCTCTAGATGGAAAGCCCAGGATCGTTACGCTGTGACGGGAGAAAGCTCCTGGAAGGAGATATCGCTTGGGAGACATGCGGCTTGGAGGTGATGGTGGCAAAATTTACACAACAACCAAACTTCAGTAGATCCTCTCGCGGGTCTGACTCGGCATTCCTGCAAAAGTACGTAAAGAATCACCAAAGAGTGCGTCAGGGCAATATGAAATACAGCGACTAGGGGTAAAGAACGGAGCCCGCGCGGTTCCAGATGGGTACAGTTACCCGCGCAACCACACGCAGACAGTCGCCAAGCTCTTCGACTAGATGTGACCCTAGACAATACGCTGACAGCGAAGCGATATGCAGGTTCAACCGCTACGACTGACGTGTATCTTTAATGAAATCGTCAACGGAAATCGGATGCACGAAGATGGTGGTGGCTTAGTCATCTGCGGAGTACGGGTGCCGCGGGCAGCGTCATAGGTCGGACATCTTATTTAACTCGTAGCAACATATTGCGAACAAGCTCGCTAATAAATATTTTATATCATCTTAAAAGCTTACCTTGTAATAAGTGCTCTCGCATTAGGAACTAAGTCATATCTCGCAGAAGAAAAGATACGCAATAGTAAAATATCTAGCGTGTTATGTAATTATGCGTTTTTGAGACAATGGCAAAGTAGGGCTTGGATCGCGCCTACCTATCGTGCTCGCGGTTTGCCAAGCCACTGGCCCTAGCGGCCTCGACTTAGCAGGCAGACGTTGTTCGACATCTTGTTCCTCACGATATTCTAAGCGTCCAGCTTACAATCGCATCGCACAGCGGGTTTCACTAGCGATATGTCAGCACATGCACTGCTACTGAGGCGGAGCAAACCTGTCGCGTAAGTCATATTCATACACAAAAGCTAAGCAGGTACAGACCTGACCACCACAGCTGCCGTAGGTGTCATTCGCGCAAAGTCAAGTGCTCAGGGGAGCGACCGTGTTCGATCTGCCGTGACGCGGGCCTTCACGAGGAATGCGTATATCCAGCACGTGATCGGCAGGTCAAGATTAGTCAAAAGTACGCTTTTTTTGTACGTGAGCTTGAAATAGGGCGACGCTGAGCAACAGATCTCTGGAGGCTCTCATCGAAGAGAACAATCGATTACGGAACAGCACTGCCACGGAAGAAGCAATCTCGTCTGCCGTCTCTCCTAACACTGCCAACGGTGATGAGACGCTTGAAAACCCGCTCTTCGATGAGAGGCCTTGGTTTCATACCGTATCGTCATCACATATTCCCATACATATTGGCGAGGCCGCAGATGCCGCGTTTGCGACGAGATTTCGCCAGACTTTGGCCACAGTGTGCACTACCCATTTGCCGCGCATGAGTTATTTACCAGACACACCGCTCACGACATCTGAGGCATCTCATTATCGGTGGCCGTCCCCTGCAAGAGCGCGTTTCTTAGTCAAAGTGGCTTTCAGCACGGTTTGTCGGTACTTCCATATCGTCCGCAGAAGTGTAGTTCAAGACAGTCTAGAAACGGCCATCAACAATAATGGTAATGGTGAGAGGCTGACGATTAGCAAACTACTCGCTTTGTTCGCTTTGGGGGAGGTCTACTCAGCCAAGGCTGCGGCGCGGGAAACGACCTTCCCAGGATTGGCCTACTTCGTTCAAGCGAGAAGCCTTGTTAGTGAACCAATGGAACGGCCTCAACTGGATTCTGTCGAGGTCACGCTTCTACTCGTAAGCATCTCATGTGCCCCCTTTGCTCTACGTAGCTCATCGAATTCTGCTACAGGCGATCTACTCTCTCACGCTTAACAGGCGTCACTCAGCGTACTTGTTTGCCAGCTCTGCGATCAAGATTGGTCTTATCATGGGTATGCAATTGAACGTTCCAGATAACCAGAATCAGGACCGGCCAGCTAGAGAGCACCGTGTACGCTTGTGGTGGACTGCGTATATTCTGGACCGAACATGCACTTCCAAGATTGGAATTCCTGTATCCATTGCCGACCACGACATCCAAGTCAATCTCCCCAGTGATGATGAAGCAGAATGTCTTGACACCGAAGATTTTGTTGAACTGGAGTATGAGCTACGTAGCATTGAATTAGCGAGGACAACTGCGTTTTCCACAGAACAGATTTACAGCAGGAGGGTCTACCACAACACGTTCTCGCAGCGCGTGCAGACAGTCCTGAAGGCTTTCAATGAATGGATGGATAAATTGCCATCCAGGTTTCATTTGAGAACCCAAAGCTCATCCCTATCGCAAGAACCGCACATCATTCATCTGCATCTTAGATTCAACCAGGTATGTGTGCTACTATATAGGTGAGAGGAGCGCTAAAGGTTCAAGGGCATCATCCTCGCCACGAGACCGATTCTTCTACACGTTCTCAGTATCCATAGAAAGGCATGGACCGACAACATCGACCCGAAACCTCTCGTACCCGATACTGCAAACACCCTGGTAGAGACATGCATCCAGTGTGCTCGACACTCGTACCAGATCGTCACCGACGCTTGGGCTTATGGTTCCTTCGCTACCTTCGATTACTTCCATACACAATACCTCTTTTCTGCTGCGACAGTTCTTGCTATTTCCAGCTCACTTCGCTCACCTCAAAGTGAGGGCGACAACTATAAATTCGAGAACGCTGTGGAGCTCTTGCGACAGTTGGAAGGAAGTGGTAGCTTTGTGGCAAAGGAATTCTGTGAGCATGTTGACGCGATGCAGAGCAGTATAGCCGCGATCAACCGCAGCTATGACTCGGGGCAGAGTGCGCAGAGAGTTGAGCACATCAGTGGGTCAGGGGCTGCAGGATCAATCGGCACCGGCCTTACTGCAGGGATGGCACTTGCAGAACCATCGTTTAGGGATTTTCTTGCAGAGACCGACCTCGATACCCAAGGATTCGATGACTTTGTTTTTGATGATTCGCACGCGCTGTATTGGCCTGAGATCTAGAGCATACGTGGGACAACCGAAGTTGTTCCTCGAAAATGGCCAGGAGAAGCTACTGGGAACGCTCATCAAAGATTTGCTATAGAGTCCACCAGCGATAGAGAGCTTACGACCTAGCAACTTGTAACTCGGCCGTATACCAATTTTGTATCGCGCGGATATCATAACTGAGTGCCACTGTATCAAAGGTCTTCAGATGTTCTCTGCACAGAGCTCCATCATTTGATAGTCGGCCAACCCATTTACCATGTTTTCTGGCTGCGGTAACAATCTTCTCGAGTGCTTCGATGAACTCTGGCTCGGTGCCCTTTGCTGGGACGTAGCCAAGAATGGATAAGGCAAGATCGTTGGGTCCGATAAATATCATATCTAGAACCAATGGTATTAGCCAAAGCTTCCCAAAAACTGACATCTGAAGTCTTACCTACGCCCTCTACAGCACAGATAGCATCAACGTTTTGAAGCCCCTCTTTTGACTCGATTTGGACACAAGTAATAAGTGTTTCATTTGCCGTCTCTAGATATGCCGACGTGGTGAGACCGTGGGTGATGCCGGGAAAGGCCGATCCTTGCCCTCGAAGTCCTTGTGGCGGAAATTTGGAGTAAGACACGACGGCTCTGGCATCTTCGGCGGTGTTGATTTGAGGCACAACAATTCCACTTACTTCGATTCAGTATCATGCTATGGTAAGAGTTGATTCACTTACTGCGCACCAGCATCTAGCGCTCTTTTGATGAGATCTGCATGTGTCATCCTCAGACGAACAAGAGGAGACACACCCAGAGCAGCCACTGCAGCGGTTGAGCTATGCATCGAATCATCACTGATATAGCCGTGCTCGCAATCAATAATGATACCCTTTCTGGCTGTTAGCGCCGCCTGCACCGTATAAAAACATCCCAGCTTACGTCGACGCCTGTTTGAGCCACCATTTGAGCTGTGCGGAAGGACGGCAGACCCACGAAGGTCATGATGGGTTTTGAACCGGCCTGGAGAGCTTTGAGCAAGCGTAAGCAAGGATTCCTGATGGAAGTCGTCAGTGCCGACGGATACTGGGGCGGCATTGTGCACTCGAGAATGAATCGATCTGAACCGTAGTAGTGTTCCTTGGAGTATATGAATTGCAGACCGATACCAGAACAGTGATTTGCAAGACAGTCGTAGTGGATGATTGCTGGCGTAAGGACATTTCAAGAATGAATGGGCAATGAGGAACGACTGACTACGCCATCTCGGCAAACTTCGAGGTTGCCTAGTGCGAGACCAGCAGCCAGCGGCAACACATAGTTTTACTCAAATCACGAGTGAAGAAACATTGTTTGTATTGGTTCATGACACACAGTAGGAAGATGGACTGGTCACCGTTCGCTTCAGGGCATGTTCAACTTCCCGTCGAAACTGTCACCATGATCGGCCTGAGCTTACACGGACCTGTAGGCAATGGGCAACCATCTAAAGTTGACACGGCCTTGCGATTCTATTGCGCTACATGATGATGAAAAAAAAAAGATCCTAGTTGACAGCGCTACTGACGCATGACATTGCTGTGCAGTCGCTCTCGACAGCTTGTGCGGCTATAGTACCAGCATCCAGCTTCTGCGCACTTATGCCTAGTACATTCTAAGGGATCAGCTCTGGTCAGTGGAGATCATCATACTTGACCACAATCTGACATAACTGTTCGCCGGTCAGCCATGGAAATTTGTGTTAATTATGGCTTTTGGCTCTCTCTGCATGCACTACGCGCTTGTGCACACATGTCCCAAGTGGTTGACAGCGCTTCCGGCAGCGGAGGGCGGTATCGCGATGCCAATCGCGTCGCGTTTGCGTCGCCTGCAAATCGTCCTATTGCATTGCGATCTTTTCGCCTTGCTGAGATATGTGGCGAAGGGTCCCAGGCGTTTCCGTTGGATCGGATGGGGGCGCCCGCGCCGACGCACGGACCGGGAAAGCGCATAAACGCCGGTTGGGACCAGACGGCGAATTGACTTTTCACCGAACATTGAGTCGGGGGCTTGAAAACGTGCAGTAATGTCAGGGTTTTGACTTTAATATGTCTCTCTTCGAAGCGCACACTGCATCTGCAACTTAACACTCACCATGGCGCTCACGTACGCTACGGTAACTCTCCAAGTCCAAGGAGTTAAACTCGAGCTCGCGACCATTCACAAGCCCAGTGATGACGCAACCGTCTTGTTCCTGCATGGTTTTGGATCTTGCAAAGAGGACCTTGCCGATATGACTGTCAACCCAGCTTTACAACACTACGGGTACCTAGCTTATGACGCACCGGGCTGCGGGCACTCCCAGAGCAGTGACCTTTCCACTACGGATATTCCATTTCTGGTCGCGACCGCGGAAGCAGTGCTTTCGCACTTCAAAATTTCCAAGTTTCACCTTATGGGACATTCCATGGGCGGTCTTACAGCGTTGCTTCTTGCTCATCGTCAGCCTGATCGGGTCTTGAGCTTTGTGGACATCAAGGGCAACCTGGCCCCAGAGGATTGTTTTCTAAGCCGGCAGATTTCTCTCTTTCCATCGGAAGACCCGGAGGTATTTCTGGATGCATTCATCAATCGTACTTGCAACGTCAAATCCTACGGCAACTCCTTGTATGCGAGTACCTTGCGCGCCAGGGTACGCGCCAACGCTGTACGTCCGATCTTCGAGTCTATGGTGAACCTTTCGGATAGAGAAGACCTGTTGGGATGGATGCTAGCTTTACCATGCCCAAAAATGTTCATGTTCGGAGAGGAAAACCGTGGACTATCGTATTTGCCGAAGTTGGAGAACGGAGGGGTGGATCTGGCGGAGATTCCACAATGCGGACATTTTCCAATGTACTCTAATCCAGTAGAGATGTACCGCCGGATTTCAGAATTTCTTCCAAAAGCTTACGGATCCTAGTATAATGGTAGTGGTATGTTTCTTGGATTAGTAGTCTTTGAGCGTATTCCAGCAGCGAGTGGCACAAGAGCCAGCCAATTACGAATTTTCGCGACCTCGTGCACCGATATTGTAGATTAGGGAATCAGGAGACTCATCCTTGGCAATATATTCAAAACTTTAATTATGAACGAGCGTTGCGGTAATGCTTGAAGCTGTTTATGTACCTTCCTACCACCATAACTGATAGTTCCATGTTACTAGCAATAACATTCAGAGTGAAGACCAGCGGGCGCACGGAAAGCGATACTTTGTTCCTTGGAAATATGGCTAGATGTTAAGACCGTTGGTAATCGTGCTTCTTTTGTTGATTCCGGTGCTGCACACAATCTTTCTCTCACTTATCTCCAGCCAATCCTCCTTCTGCGTACGAGCAATAATCACCTTATTCGATTGCGGTGAAATGTGAATTATCCATGAATCATTGGTAACATTTACATAAAATTCTTGAGATGCTTGACTTCAGAGCTTTCATGGTAATGTTTCAATGCTAAGTGCCGAATAACACTATGACAGCCGGTGGCGCCTACTCTACGCTACTGATTCCCTGAGTCACTTGCATAATTGCGTCTGCTACGTATTTGACATTGCCGTCATTCAATCCGCAGACACTCGCCCGCCCGGAAGGTAACAAATAGATATGGAACTCCGTCCGCAGGCGAGTGACCATTACTGCATCCAGGCCGGTATAGCTGAACATGCCAATTTGACTCTCTATATGAGACCAATCTCTCGATGAACCATTCTCTTCCAAGATGCTGCGAAGAGTGGACCTCATGGCTTTGATCCTCGAAGTCATCGTCAATAAATCTCTCTGCCACTGAGCTCGAAGCAGGTCGTCGGCCAAGATTGTCTCGACAATACGGGCTCCAAAACATGGAGGATTCGAATATTCCGCCCGAGCGAGGAGTTTCCACTCCGACAATGCACCCTGTGGAGATAAGTGCTGTGGCACTACAAGATGTAAAGCGCCTACGCGCTCACCGTATAGGCCGAAGTTCTTGGAAAACGACTGTGCAACGCAAAGACCGGGACACTCCTGCTCTTGGCCGAGCATCAATTCTTTTGTAAAGTATCGAATTGACCACGCGTCGCTTTCAGGGTCCCCAGTTGCGAAGCCCTGGTAGGCGCTGTCGAAAATCACGAAGAGCTTCTTTCTCTTCACAACATCTGCCACCTGTGCCCATTGGGCTTGGGAGAAGTCCATGCCCGTAGGATTGTGGGCGCAGGCTTGAAGAATAAGAACGTCGTTAGGTTCTGCTTTGCTGTCAAGCACTGACAGCATTCCGTCTAGGTCTAGGCTCGTTGTCTTCGGTGTATAATATGGATATTCTACTCGGGACACATCGGTCTGGGCCCAGATAGAATGGTGGTTTACCCACGTTGGGGAAGGGATGAACACATGGGCAGGGCGCATGTGACGTGCTAGGAATATCGCAATGACATGGTTTGCGCCGGTGCCAGAGACAGTCTGCATCGAGACTACATTTTCGTTGAGCCTTGAGCTGAGCTCTGTGCCAAAAGTGAGTGACCGGGCCACGTTAACAAATTTTGGTGAGCCTGCTATATCCAGGTATTCGTGGTCTCGGTGCCTCAGACGAGCCTTTGCCTGATGGAGGGTCAGTTCTGTATACGTAGCTTATTCGAAGACGAAGTCTACACACCTCTCGAACACTGGGAAGTACCCACGGAGAACCATTTTCGTCACGATATGCTCCTGCAACTAGGCAAACTTTGCTTGGATGTACATCCGCCTCATAGTCGGCCATCAAGCCGAATGCTATGTCCGCGGGAGCCACTGAGAGGCCCAAGTATTGATCGCACATCACGAGCGTTGGCGCTGGTCTCCGGTAAGGTACAATTTTAATGACACAATGTGGCAGATTTTGAGATATAAAAGCAAAAATAAAGGTATGTTGCACTTCTAAGCTTTGGCAACAAATGGCGTTCGTGACAACCGGCGTCGGCAAGTTTGTTTGCCTCCGGATGCACGATCGGCAACACACAAAGCCGCAACACAGCATAGCGCGCACAAGCCTCCTGCTCTACTCGAGAATGCGAAGCGTTCTAATCGATGCCGCCTAAAAAATCTTGCCGGACAGATGTCCTAAAGCCGGAAGTTGTTCAGTGGCCCGACGCCCTAACGGCATTATAAAGCTGATGCCGAACCGTGAACGGGAAAAACCAACTTCACCGAGGGCAACCCTGGATAAATAGGTTAGTCAGAAGTCAGCTTGAAGTGTGCACCGATGTTCGATAGACATCATCTTATGCTCTAATCTTTCCTGAATACCACTTTCATCCCTCCACACATAATGGCTGGAACAGAGTTCGTGGACCGTCTGTCAAGGCTTGATACCAATACAGTATCCGATGCTCTCGATTTCCTCGGCCTGAAAGGAGCTACCTTCGGCCTGCGTCCACTGTGGGATTGTCCAAAGATTGTTGGGCGTGCCAGCACAGTACGAGTGGGCCCAAAATTGGATGCCTCTCCAACGACACATCTTCTTACCCCAGTCATAGATGCAATCACAACAAACGATCGCATCCTCGTCATCGCTGGTGGTACTGAGGGCGTCTCTTGCTGGGGCGATATCCTCGCCAACGCTTCGGTCAGAAAACATATTCGCGGGACTGTCATCGATGGAGTGAGTCGCGATATTGATGGCAGCCGTGAGGTCGACTACCCAGTCTACGGCCGCGGTGTAACTATGATCAGCGCGCGCAATCGAGTCGTGCAAGTTGAGTCCGGCCAACCGTTGGAGATGTGTGGTGTCACAGTGTCACAGGATGATTATGTGATTGCAGACAATTGTGGCACCGTTTTTGTACCAACAGCGCGCATCATTGAGGTTCTGGATCTTGCTGAGCGGATCCAACGTCGTCAGAATCTTATGGTGCAAGCCGTTCGAGCAGGCAAGCCCGTGTCCGAGGTCATGCACGACACACAATTTGCAAGCATCCAAACAGAGACGCCTCCTCAATCTGGTAATCCAAAGTCAAGCCCCAGCGCTGAGGATCAAGAGTTGACTGCGCTTTTCGCCAATTTGGATACTCCCGCGGTTTCCGATGCGCTAGACAAACTAAAAATCCAGGGCCAGGCTTTTAACATAATGCCTTTGATTGACTACAAGAAAGTACACGTTGGGCCGGCCTTCACTGTACGCTATGAAGCTGCCAGCGATCCAGCGGGTAGCGTTGGAGATTTCCTAGATGACGTTGCCCAAGGCGATTTCGTGGTCATTGACAACGGCGGCCGCACGGACTGTACTGTCTGGGGAGATATCATGACCCAGTATGCTGGCTTACGAGGTGTCGCCGGAACTGTCATAGATGGCGTTTGTCGCGATGTGAATCGCGCGATTTCCGACGGCTATCCTCTGTTTACGGCAGGACGTTGGATGCGCACGGGTAAAGATCGCGTGCAAGTTGGAGATATCAATAAGCCCGTCACCGTTGGACAGGTTCGCGTTGAGCCCCGCGATATCGTCGTCGCAGATGCAAATGGTGTTGTTGTCGTTCCACGAGGTCGCGCTCATGAGGTGGCCTTAGTCGCCAGCAATATAGAGAAGAGTGAGGAATCGATCCGGGAGATGATTAGCAATGGCACTACTCTTGCTAATGCTCGAAGGACAGCCAATTACCATAAATTACAGCGCTCTACATAGATGTAACCTACGCAAAAGAAGAGTAAAAGGTAGTCTATGCTAAGACAGGGCCGATGGGATTAATCCTATACCTAGTACATACTGTCATACTGTCAAATGCTACTCATTTATATGAGTAATATTCTTATAACAGTTTTGTTTGTCTGCCACTTTCTAGTTTTGAACAGTTTAATATGTTCTTACAGCACTCCAGGCTAGCCGCCTGAGAAGCAGAATAAGGTTCAAGAAGGAGGCTGGCTTGTGCGATTGAAAAGGTAGCCATGAAAATGTAGTCACGATATCGTAAAGAAATGCGGCGACATAGGTGTAATAGCACATCAGCAAAGTTTAATGCTAGTCCAGCACAACTGTCGTACGCAAAAGAGTCTACGAAATCCCACCACTCACTCATCTCTACTCTTTTCAGTTGACAGAATGGAAAGACTAACAAGTTCGCTACTCAAACGCTAGTCATCCTGCTGTGTGAGGTTCAACATGTCGAGAGACAGCACCAGCATCTAGCCACACGGTCACCGACGCGCGCCTTGTGAGCCGCTCACACGTAGCACCCCCCGCTGATGCTATGCTCAAACACTTTTGTCGTGACTGAGCCCAATCATCAGAGCATTAGTGCAGGATTTGCACCTTCATATGTAGCGATAATGTCAAAGCACCGAAGCAGCAAATCACTGCAAGTACCTGGTAGAGGCCAAAATCAAGGCTTGAACGGGAACAGAATGTATCAAAACAAGTGACATCTACATCAACGTGCCACTCCAGCCATTGTTCAGCAGCAAGTCGGCCAGCAGCAAGTCGGCCAGCAGCAAGTCGGCCAGCAGCAAGGTCAAGTAGCCCACCCCGCCCACCAAAGCAGAACCCGGATCGACTATGTTCACACATGCGTTCAAACAACACCTTCCTCGGCAGTCGTCGGCAGACACTATGTAGATCAAACCTGAGCGATCAGTCGGTGGCATAATACCGAGGCTGTGAACAAAGCTGCAGCTCAAATATTGTATTATGACAGAAACTTCTGCTATAGCAGGCTTGCACATACGAAACTCTCCGAAAGGCAGGTGTGACCGCGCATGCATGTGATACGCGCAGGGATGCTGATCCGTCAGGAGTGCAGTATCAGGGGCGCATGAATGTGATCCTTGAGGGGGGTTGCGGCAGTCAATAGTCGACGCCGAAGAAAGAAAGTTTCATGCCGATATGATGTTTATCGGTGAATGTATCGGCTTGAGCAAGCATGGTGTCTTCTGACATCTAGATTGATGTGGTTGAGGACATGCCGATCGCTGGGTCTGGCCAAGGACAATGCACGTGCTGCCTGGTCAAGGCACTTCGTCCACGGGGACATGCGGAGGAGGCCAGCCTCATAGTAATCCTGGTGCAGGCTATAAGAGAACGAGCTCCAGAGGTCGGTACCGGTGCGTGGTGTATATAGACAGAAAAATAGTCTTTAATCGAACATGCACCGCAGGCAGGAACATCAGACCTCGTGAGAATGCGTCTTTGACAGTCCTCTCAGACTTGCACACCCAAGCGGATATTGCCGAATGTGCATGCTGATCCCATATCGTGCCAAGTGCAGAACCATGGCTTATGCAAATGCCATCCACGTTGCATAGCGAAAAACTGAATTCATGGCAGGAAAATGTGATCGGCGTCGCTTACGCTCGTAAACTGAAACACGCAACGGTCGGAAACATATCATCGTGCATATCCTCGTTCGCAACTGCCGCAGTGCCGAGTGACATGCGCGTTCGAGTGAGGGGTAGGTTGCGCCGCGAACAGATTAATGAAGTGGTGTGCAGTTCGAACGTTCGAAGCCAACGGCTGAACTGCAGAGATCCCTGCGCGAAGTACGAACATTTTCCCCTGTGACTCTTGTGGAGCAGGGACGAGGATGCAATTAAGTATTTGGCTGCACGAATTCTAAGGATGCGGAGACGTCGTCCGGCTGTGCTGCATGTTTGCTGCAGGTTCGTGGAGCGCGCTGCCAGGGGTCGGGATGGCTCCGAACCACGACACTTGTTGGACGACGAGACGGCATCAACCGCAGGCAACGACATTGCAGGCCGAAATCACTCTGCTGTGTGATCTTCTCGAACTATCGTTTGGGGACAGACAAAAAGGCGTTCGTGGCGTGGAGTTGCGATGGCGAGGAACATGCTCTCGTCGAGACTTACCGCGGATCGCAAGGTGTCCATCCTCCCGCGAGATTCAGCAAATGCCCGATCTCTACTGCGATCGACTGTCGACGAGAACTGCTGGCCCTCACAGTACCGGCTCTCGTTCCCCACTGATCGCAGCTCTGCTCCACCATGATGATCAAGTTCATCGTCATCTGTACACAAGGTTTGGCGGACGCTCGGCCAGTTCAGGATAGAGCTCCACCTTGTTGATCGTAGCAGTCAGGAATGTCTGTACATAGACTCAGTGTCATGGTCTGATGGACCGAGCACAACATTTACAGATAGTTTCGGGAGCTCCGTGACGTTGTCCAAGACAATTTTATTCAGCTGCAAGCTCCAAGCAATTGCCGTAGGGCGGAACATGAATCACGAAACATGGTTGAGCGTCGGAGGTCCGACAAATACTGAAGGTCTGAAGGGTCCAGGTGTGGCGGACCGCGTCCTGGAACAGCCTTAGGAAAAGAAGCCATGTTATAGTGGTAGAACCGCTGCCTCATGAAGTGGGGAACAAATGCTAGTGTTGCGCAGACAGCCGCAAGCCGCCCGAACTCAACATCAACTGCGGGCGTTCATCCAATCAGCGCGCGTACGCTACATACCCATTGTGAGCAGAAGGTTTGGACGGCTTCGTTGAAATGTAGCTGTCGCCGGTCTCCGTGATACGCGCGCTGTCCTCCGTGCGATCTCCTTGTTAATGGAGCAGCGCTGAAAGAGAAGAGATCTTCAGATAATATATCAGTCGTTCGTATACAACATCAAAAGAGCAATGCGTGTTAATAGTCGAGTTGAGGTATACCGCAGCTGCGCAGGGACGGTCGCTGGAAGGGCCGTGATCGCTCCAGGGATTGGAACCGAGGCACTGGGTGACGCGACACTGCTCGACGTTCGCAAGCTCCCGCCGCGTCGACACCGGGAGCGAATCCAGCGAATCTCAAAGATGACATGCTCTTCGCTTGCCATCGTACTCCTCGAGCTGCAAGCGAACCAGGACGGGTGACGCTTGCTAGCGCATAAATCCCAGACTTTAGCCGCTTTTCCATCAAGTCAGCACGTGGAGCCGTAACCTCCGCTGAAAGCTGCTTCCGTGCCTAACCCCTAGCGTACTTCCTATTTCAGTGGCTCGCCCGTTCCTTCCGCGGATAGTCAGATTAAGTTTGGTGGAAGGCACGGCTTGCGACGTGCGCTCCTGCACTCTGCCGTGTGCGTGCCTTGCAGCTAGAACATCTGCTAGACGATGTGTCGGCCATAGGGCGCCCCCGCTGCCCACTCCGGGGGCTTCGACAGGTGCTGTAAGAGCTTCGGCCGGACGTGAATGTCAGCAACGGCATGTCCTAACCTCGTGCATTGCAGCGACCATAGCGTGCAAGCCCCGGACAAGAGACATGTCACCAAGACTGGTTGATTTCCAGGCTCTTCGGTAAGGATGAGCGGAAGGGACCCTTTTCGGGGAAGATGGCACCCTGAAACGGCCGGGTCTTGCATGTCGAGGAACCATTGACAGACCCACTTCACGTGGCGAGTCCCAGCAGGCCACGGTCGAGGTCCACCTCCGTTGGAATATAGAATCGACCTGACCCCTTTGGTGAACCGGTCTGGCTCTGGGGTTTCCCACTTCTTCAAGGTCCATGCGACAGGCAACCTCCAGCGGACACTATCATGGCGATCGATAACCGTGGACCCGAACTCATTGGAGTGAACATTGCTTTCCTGGCTACCGCGGTCATTGCCAACGCGTTGCGATGTATAGTTCGAGTCAAGATGGTGAAGGCGTTTGGTGTCGATGACTGGCTCATGGTTGCGTCCACAGTGAGCGATATTGACGTGACCTTTCTAGCACGCTCACTGACAAACTGAAGATATTCTTTATTGGATATGGTGTTTCCTCGACAATAGGAGCTTACTATGGAACTGGCCGGCACCATCGCGACCTCGAGGACTGGCAGGTTGAGAAAGCTCGCAAATGCTGGTTCTACTGCTACCTGTTCTACTGCTGTTCTATGATCTTGTCCAAGATCTCCATCGGCTGCTTCCTGCTTCGTATCTCGGTCCGACGCCTCCACACCTGGATCATCTACGCCGCCATGTTCGTATCAACCTTCGCCTGCACGGCTTTCTTTTTCGTCACGCTTTTCCAGTGCAACCCCATCAGGTACTTCTGGGCAAAGAGGTTGGACAACGGGACTTGCATCAACAACACTGTCATCATCGCCCTTGGCTTCGTTTACAGTGTCTTCAGCATCATCGCAGACTTCACCTTCGCTTTACTCCCCGCTTTCCTGGTCTGGAACCTGCAGTTGAAGAGGAGGACGAAAATTGCTCTTATTCCACTCCTTACCATGGGCTGCGTTGCCAGCGCCGCCGTCATCGCACGACTGCCTTTCCTTCCCAAGCTCAATTCTCCCGACTTCTTGTGTAAGTTGTGCCGCTGTACAATAGCCTCGCTCACTAACAACATTCAGGGGATACTCTCGACGTCGCCATCTGGTCCACGGTCGAACAAGGTCTCGCTATCACGGCCGGTAGTCTCGCCACGCTTCGCCCCCTCTTCTCTCTCGTCATGCACCAGATGGGCTTCTCGACACGGCCCACCCAAGGCGGCCGCCCTTCCAATTACGGCCTGCAAACCCCGCCTGCCAGCCAACTGCTCAGCAGCCGGCGCAAAGGCAGTAAGAACGATCTCGACATGTATGGCCTCTCCAACGTGCAAGAGACACGGGTATCCGACGACTCCATCGCCAAGGACGCGAGTTTCCCCAAGTCGCCAAACTGGTTCAACGGCAACGGTCCGCAGCCCGTCTTGACCAAGAGCCAGGTCCGCGCCGACAACGAGAGCGAACGCAGTCTGAGGCTGAAGAGCTCACGAAATAGCAGCGAGGACCAGATGCACATCATGGTGTCGAAAACGTTTTGGGTCGACGAGGAGAGAGCATCGATAGCGTCGCGCGGCCAGCGATATATTTAATAGCGTTCATTCCCACACACGACACGAATATACCCCAATGTTAATGTTCAGACCCATTTTCCTGTCTTCCAGTGTCGTGAGCGCATACATTTCACCTCCTAACGCTCAGCATCTCACCTCGATCCAGGGCATCCCAACAGCCATTCCCTGCGCAACATCAACCACACCGCCACCCACATCCCAAAGCAGCACACCCTTTGCGACAGCAAATTGCGCGCGCCCTCCCGCCTGCCTGATGTGGCCTGACAGGAGCAAGGGCTTGCCTACCGACCCTACGCGAGATCAGGCGTGCCGTGTGGAAAAACAAACCTCAGCACGTTGCATTGCGACATGCAAGTCTGCCGGAGACGAGGGTCCACGCCTGGGGAAATGGGAGAGGCGAGATGCGATGAGATGACCGAGGGCATTGTGCATGTCAGCGCTACTCGGGATACAGATTACAGTTCCTGTACACGGCGTGTGCATAGTACGAAGCTTTGTTGATCGCACTCGAGTCTCCACTTGCCCTCACACCACATACACTCCACTTCCACTGCCTCATCCACATTTCCTGCTCCTCCTCGAGAGGTTTGCGCATGCGCGAAACATGCATCGTGCATCCTTCATCCCCCAGCCTCCATCTTCTCAACTGCCGATGCCCACGCGATCTCCACGTGCGACACACCACAGCGTCCCCGTGGCGTATCTGTTACCTAGGGCGAGGATAGCCGTTTCGCGGCCTGTGATTGCGTCTTAGGGCTTAGGAAGAAGTGGGGAGGGAGGGTCAGAGGATCAGAGGGGAGGAGTTTAGTTCTGTCCGCGGAGCGTGGAGCAAGCGAGGTTGAGCAGCGTGTGGTGAGGTGGGCAGGCGACGCGAGATGCAGGATGCAGGATCCAAGATGCAAGATGCGAGGCGGTTTTGAGGAGGGAGGAGGGTCTGTCTGGCAATGCAACGATGAAAAGCACACTGTTTTTCTGGGGGTAAGTGGTCCTGCAGCACGAGGGACCGCGTCTTGGATGCCGCAACGACCTGCCTGCGCAACCGACGTCTTTCTTGGGTGCTGAGACCGATTTCTTCAGGAAACAATGAATAACAGACGGTATGACTTGCATACCGTACTGCACGCGCAAGATGACAGTTCGTAGGCAGGAGCCGCAGCCGCAGCCGCGTCCAGCGTGAGATCCTGCGTGCGCTTCCTCGTACGGAAGGCCGCGGCTCCTGCCCTGGCGCCAGAAGGCACACACACATATCGAGGCTATTAATGCATCGCATCTCATCTCGCTCAGCTCTCACCTCGCTTAGTCCTACACCACTCCAAACCAAGCCAAGTCAAGCCCCAAGATGGAAACGGCATTTGCAACGAGCGCAGCGTGCGGACCACGGCGCAAGGCAAGGCGAGGCGAGGCAAGGCAAGGCGAGCAACACACCGCGTGGCCAGGCTAGGCCGTGCGCAGACCCAGCGACGGGGCCTCGGTTGCAGACAAGCTGCCTCGCACCTTGCCTGGAGCGCGTCTGTGGACGGACGGGCGCTGCGAGGTGCGCGCGGTACGAGTCGTGGAGAGTGCGAAGGTGCGCATTGCGCGGGGTGGGGACGTGTTTCGGCCGGGGATGTTGTTTCGAGCAGCATCGCACATGTTGAGGGTAGATTGTACCGCAGATGGGGTTGGAGACTGCGTGTGCGTCTTAATCTGTGTCAGAGTCTGCATAGTCGTAGGTTGTGGTGGTGGTGCATCATCGCCGGGAGATGGTGCGAGGAAGTGGCGAGGAGAACAAGGCCATTGTTGTCCGGTTTTAGACCATTGTTGTCTGGCTTTGCACCGCGAAACCTTATAGATTGCTAGCACCATCGAGCTGCATTGGAACTTTGGCTGGCTGGCGATTTTGGAAGAGCCGCATGTCAATTGCCTGGCCGGTGCGCTAGTGTACCGAGATCTGGACGCGCGAGCGAGATGTTAGTAGATGGTATTTTGAGGGTAAATTGTTCTTCGCTGCGTCGAGAAGGGCGCAGACGAAGAAGTTGTTTGGGTATGGCACACCATTTGGCTGGGAGACTGCGTACTGTACTGTACTGTACTGTACTGGCACACTACGAATGTGTAGCAGGCTCGTCTGTCAGCCACGCGTTTCTTAATTTTGTGCTGGGAAATAGGAAGGAAGGTGGAGTGGGTATCTTTCTATTCTTTGGCATGTTTTTTTCTTTGGCATGTAATCGTTGTGTGACAGCGCCGACTGATCTGCGCAGCGTCTACAAGCAAGCGCACGTCTAGTCCAGGCCGGAGAACTTCAGGATGCCGTGGCCTTTCTGCTGCTTGCCCTTGTTCTTCTTGCGCTTCCTGCGCTTGCTCTGCTGCTCCTCGTCGCTGCTGTCCATGTCGGAGTCGCTCTCGGGTTCTGGTTCGCTCGAGTGGTCGCGTTTGGTGCCTGTCTGTTCGACGTCCTCATCGTCTTCATCGTCGACGTCGTCGGCATCAACCCAGCCATCATCGTCGTCTTCGTCGTCTTCGTCGTCGTCGTCGACGCCCAGTGCACCCTTCTCGCCCCACACCTTGACCGTCCGTCCTCCACCGCTAATCATTCGCCCCGTGACATCGAAGCCCAGCCCAATCACAGCCTCCTTCTCCAGCTCGTCGTGCTTCAGCTCCGCAATCACCTTGTTCTGCCCAATCTTGACGAATCTCAAATCGCCATTGCCAAGTCCCACAGCCGCGATCTTTCCGCCGGGCCCAACGCCAGCGGGCAGCAGCGCCAGGGAGTCGAGGCTCTCACCTCCTCCCTTGGACCGATCAACGGTGATGCGCTCGTCCTGGTCGTCCCACACGCCGCGCTCCCATAGCGTCAAGACGCCATTTCCACCGCCAACCAGCACCTTCTCGCCGACATTCGACCCTTTCTTCGACAGTCCAGACACAATGACGGAGCTCAGCAGCTCCTCCTCCTGGTCCTCAGACCGCACCATGACGCCGCGGCGCAAGTCGGTCACGGCGAGGGTGCTACCGCCCGTCGTGACCCACTGCTTGCTGAAGCCCGAGGTGCTTGCCTCGGAGGGTGGCAGCGCGGTGAGCGAGGAGATGTAGTCGTCGTGGGGGCGGTGGGTAGCCTGGGGCTTGGGCGCGGCGGCAGGGCCCAGGGCGCGGATGTCGTAGATGTGCAGCGCAGACGAGTCGGTCGCCAGGATGAGCGACTGCGGGGAGAGGGCGTGGACGAGCGTGGGCGCGTCGATGTCGCCGGTGGCACTGCGGCAGTCGAGGTCAGTGTATGTGCACGTGATACAAAGCAGGAGGGTCGAGAAGGGGGAGGGGGGATCGAACGTACGCATCCAGCGGCACCGCAATCTTTGCGCTCACCTGGCCCGTCGCTGCGTCGGCGACCTTCACAATCCCATCTGTCCCCGCCGAGTACAGTTGCGCACCATCGACGCTCCACCCCAGCGTGCGGCAGCTGCCCTTGTGTCGCCGCGTCTTCCACACCGTGTCGATGTGGCCGAATCCATTCTTGGAGCCTGCAATCACCTCGTCCTCGGCGCTGCCAGGCAGTCGGTATGTCTGCACATGGCCTGACGCCAGGCCGACCGCGACGATTGGCTCTTCTGGGTGGATTGCCTGCGCGAAGAGGTCGTAGTCTAGCGGTATTGCGCACACATTTTCAAACATGGTGGGTCGCTGTTTGCGCTGCTGGACGCGCTGTGAAGCTGTTAAGCCGTGGTGACGAGAGCTTGAACTTTTCTGTGGAGCGTGTTGGCGAGGCAGGTGCAGCCGAGGCAGTCACTCGCGCCGCAAGACACCCATGCTGCAACCACCGACTCCCTTCCTCCGCTCGTAGCTCGCCTTGCAGCTTGAAAAATGCCAGCAGCTTGAAAAATGCCAGCAGCATCGCTCATGTCGTCATCGTTGCCATCACACACTTAAATGCCAACGGAGAAGTCGTGGATTCGCCGCTCAGGCACAAGCATCTCACGTGCAGGTCAGGACGCAGCTGCAGAGAACACACACAGTGACAACACACAGTGACAACACACAGTGACAGAGACCTCAGGCTCGCCAATATTGTAAACACCGCAAAAATGCTGATCGCTGCGCGCTTATCCGTGTTGTGGCCTCGCTGCAGGGCGCAGCACAGCCGGTCATGGCAACGCCTTTGGTTCCAGCCTTGTGCGTGAATCTCGACGGTTTGGCATGTTGCTGACAGTCTGACTTCTTCGCACATCCTGGCCATGATGCCGAGATACAGACAACACCCTAAAGACACCAAGTCAAGCAACATTCGCCTGCTTCGCATAGAATATTCCTCAGCTGACCAGCCCATCACGCTGTCAACTCGACGAACGAGCCTCGATCACGAAGAAAGCTTCAATGCCTTGTCGTACGCATGGGGTGAAGATGATGTGCTCCACGATACTGGCATTCATGACGGTGAGGATTGCGGTCTCTTCGGCGTACGCTTAAACCCCCATGATTGTCTCTTCACAGCTCGCATCTCGCAGGACGGTTGGGCTACGCGTTGGATATGGATTGATCAGATTTGCATCGACCAGAGTCATCTTAACGAGCGATACCACCAAGTTGCTCAGATGGCGAGCCTTTGCTCCACGGCACTGGCAACCATTGCATGGCCGTTCTCGACAAGGACCTGCGTGTACCAGTCGACTGCACAATCAGACAACCGGCTTGCTGAAATATATTCTCGAGAAGCAGCTGCTCTTTCCAGTACATCACAAGAAAAATGTCTGGAGTCTTCTGTGGCGTATCATCCGCTCATGGATTTTTCGCGGCCTTGCATCAACCGTACTGATTCGCATTATCGTTGAGGATGATTGCTCTACCACCCTGAGCCATGCATCTACACGACAGAATAAGTTCGATAGATATTGCGTGCAACGCGTCCTAGAAGATTTCGGGCTACCTTTACCTACTATAATCCTCAGCCCCAACCAATAGCATTGATGGAAGGTCGCAGCAAAAATTATCCACTATACCTACGCCCAGGAACTCTACATTGAAAGTTGTCTTGTCGGAGCGACGAGAGGACTGACAGTCGAGCAGGAGTCTGACGATGCTGCTGAAGAGCTCGTTCACTGCGTTAGACTCCAGGAGCGTCTCATGACAGGGGCGCTTACAGAGAATGACACAAAGCCAAAAGAAGAGCTGTTCGAGACCACTCATGGTCAACCAAACTTCCAAACAACGACCTACCAGATGTCGGAAGACCGACCGACGAAGTCTACCAGCTTGGTAACAGGTGCATCCGCGTCTTCCAGCATCACCAGCGAACAGGATTTAACAGAGATCCTAAAAAAACTTGCCAGAGCCGTTGTTGAAACTCATGCTCGTTGCAACCAAGTTCGACAACTTCGTTGGCAAGTGCAACACAGGCATACCGTGGGAATGAAGAGGGCGATAATACCATCGGATGGTGAATCGCCTTCTTAACCTCCCGGCATATTGCTTTTGCTCCTCATTGCAGAGAACGGTGGTACGAAAAGGGCAGAGTGGGCGGGCTCACGAAGTGCGCATAAGATTAGTAGCAAGCGAGCCAATTGGGAAGGGGATCTCTTGCCCTTCACTGTCCAAAATGTAGGGATCCCCTTCCCAAATGTAACTGCGCGTCTTTTGCGGTAATTGTGTCGGTAATATGCATGTCTGGACAACCGCCACCATCCGGCCAACACCTCATTTATCCCCTCCCCCTCTCAATACCAGCCACCCCCTAAGAAATCCCACTCCACCCTCACTCTCTACTCCCACCTAGGAAACCCTGAACGACTTCGCGGGGACCGAGTACTGCTACCCCCTCAAATAAAAGTACACTGTCAAAACGACCTCGACAGTACTAACCGCCGGGATCCGAACACACTTAAGCAGTCTCCCCCGGGTTTACGCGGCACAAACCACTGCACTAGAATTCTAGGCCCGAGTATGTGGGCTGACTATCGACGAACGCGTTGACGTAGGTTCAGTAATGCGAGTATTGCGCACATGGGGTACTGTGATTCAGGAATGCGCAATCGAGTGAGAACTTGTAACGATTGCTGTGCTGTTACAGGCAGTCTATCCTTCACAGAACTTGCCACTGGCACCAATGTGTTGATGCAGGAAACTCATGTATAGAGGATGTTGGGCGGAGCTCCTCTCAAGTCTGCCGGCGGTATGTCGTTGGATGTGCACAACCAGAAACGTAATTGATCGCGACGAACATTCCTTCAATGACAAAGACG
Source organism: Stagonosporopsis vannaccii (assembly GCA_028584115.1). Lineage (NCBI taxonomy): Eukaryota > Fungi > Ascomycota > Dothideomycetes > Pleosporales > Didymellaceae > Stagonosporopsis > Stagonosporopsis vannaccii. The sequence continues at coordinate 16,689 of VWXS01000110.1, read as the reverse complement.
ATGTTTGCCAGCAGAGGGATCAGTAACAGCATCTCGCGGACGAAGAAGCTTCCTGCGATCGTTGTGCTCTCCTAACCATCCTTGTGCCTCTGAATTGGACGCATATAATCTGCAGGCATCATTCGGCTAAATATGCGAAAGTTAAATAGCACGACCAGCAACATAGGCAGGCTTACGACGTTCTTGGGAACGGGCTGATTAGTAATATGACCATTGCTTTCAGTTCAGATGGTCCGGCTTCTCTTGATTGCTCAGCTAACACTAGAGTAGAAGCTAACTTTACTAGCCCGTCGTGCGACGTACGCAAAGGATTACTCACCCTCTATTCAGCGTGCTACCTTCGCGGCCCAGAGGGACAATGACATGAAAATCTTCATTTCCAGAACATTCAAGTAGGCTGGGCGAAATTCGGAATGCCTGTGCAGATACCTAGAACCCTTTCTTTCGGCGTGGAGGATTACTGAACCGCCTCCGACGAGGACAACATCGATTGTTATAAGGACTATCGATCGCGGCGTCAGTGGTCATTGTATCCCGGCATCAAGTGAACGTGAACCTTTTGCTTGCTCGTTCAAAATGTTGCAGCTACTATTCCTACCCTTGTGTTAGTACTTCTATTGTTTCTCAGGCATTGATACAAAGCTAATCATCATTGGTTTCAGTGATTTCGCAAGTTCTCTCTGCAGCCGCTCCCAAGCCCTTCGGCGAGCAGAAATACGTCAACAATGCAGGCGTCAAAATCCACTATCGAAAGTACGCCAACCGTAATCCAGCCGCACCGTGGCTGCTCTTCCAGCACGGCTTCCCCGACCGTGAAACAACCTGGAATGACTACCAGATCCCAGCCTTTTCTCGCCACTACAACATTCTTACACCCACCCTCCGTGGCTTTCCCCCAAGCGATGTCCCACCCAATGCCGCCAACTACACCGCAGATGCCCTCGCATCCGACATGCTCGCCATCCTCGACAAGGAAAAAGTCAAAAAGATTGTCCTAATCGGCCACGACTTTGGTGGCGGCCTCGGGCAAGGCTTCACCCTCGCCAACCCGGACAGAGTCAGCGCATTCATCATTTTGAACGCGGCAATTTTCCCAATCTTCGGCCCGCTCCTGGCCTCAGACCCCGAGGCGCAGGAGTACGCCCGCTACACCATCCCATACTACAGCTACGTCCCCGGGCAGCCGAAGAATATTTCCACCATGGTCCAGAACATCCGCGACCCCGAGTATCGCGCTGAAATCGCCAGTTATCTCGACCGCTCGCCCATCGACGGCATGATGAACCTGTACAGAAGCAACTACCCTGGCCCTCCGTACGGAGGGAATCTCTCTGCCATATTCACAAGGGAGACCTGGACGCAGCAGATCCCGGTCATGCTGGTCTGGGGCGAGGAGGAAGAGTATTTCTCGCCAAAGAGTTTGAACGGCGTGCAGGGATGGTTTAAGTATGGGCTTCGGCTCGTCACTGTGCCGAAAGCGGGCCATTGGGCGTTTAGGGATCAATGGAAGAGGGTGAACGAGGAGATTCGGAGCTTCTTGGCCGTTGCTGGTACGATTGAGAGGGATGTGATATAAGCGTGCTACTGATCGGGCCTGGTTTGGGCGTTTATTGGAGGTTGGATTTCCGGGCTCATTTCAACATGGGTTTACGTGTATAATTAGGTGGCGTTACATAGAGAGAGAGTACTGGTAGATTGGTTAATATACACGCTACAACGCACTTGAGAGATTTCTTCATAAACGGAACTATTCTCAAACCTGCTCTTGTAGCTTTGTCTTTAGCACAGGCGTTTTGGAGATTGGCTATTACATTCATGACTTTGCCCCTCTTGCTGATAGAAAGCTTATAAGTGTTGGGTTACAAGTCTATCTTCTTCACTTAGCCGCCACACGTCAGCCCAGGCACTTCCAGCGAGCAGGTCTGAAAGCGCTGATATCAAGCCTGCTGCGCGAATAGGAGCCGCGCGGCTAGTGACCCTTGAACTCCGCACAGTACGCGTACTACCCGACGACAGACGTTGACGCCTTCAGGCGGGTCCAAAGCTCTTCAGTGAACGACAAAGCTCCGCTATGAGCCGGCAGTAGTGCATTTATTTAGCGAGTCCAGCTTCTTGGCTGTCGCCAGTCTCCCCATTTTGACCTTAGATCATCTGCCCTTTCCGTTGGCTTGGCTTCTTGCTGCAAGCTGCGAAGAATTGGCAACACGCAATGGTCCAAGGATGCTCAGCTGTAAGTTGCTTGTGGTAACCAATGGTATGTCCGTTGACACAAGTCCGCCGCTTCGACACACCGACGCAGCTCGTGCGAGAGGTGAGCAGAACAGTGCACGAAATGCAAGGTTTCGGGACGGCATGCTCCAATTTCCAAAGAGCCTGGCAATGCAGTTGTTCCGCCTCCTTGTATTTGTCCTGTTGCTTCTCAGCGTTATCACCTCGTCCAGATAATCCAGTGTTGGGAGATTGTCCTGAGCAAGGCTACTCTACCCAACAGCAAGTGTTCTCATGGCTATGTTGTGCGATGCAACAAGTATCTCGTCACTCTAGGCGATGAGCCGCGTATGTCAAACCCTGCACCCATGCCTTATGCGCCATTTCAGCAATCGGCCGACTGTCATAAACCGAATGCACATGCGGAAATCATGGCCGGCACTTTCTCCAATAGGCAGAGAAGACAGGACATATCCTTTGCTATGAGTCTTCAATGTGCCTATGCCACTATTTAACAAATGCCAAGCGAAGCGTTTACCCAGCTAAAGAGGAGACTAAGGCGGCCCTGAACGAGACCCAACCGACTTCTTCTTGAGTTCAAGCGACGTATCATTGAGGTGCAACAACGTACACATACCGGAGCAATGACTTTCATGAGCCCATCCCAGGCGATTCAGTGTCCTCGGTCAGCATGTAACAGGGGGCACGGTAAATTGCGACTTCCGAGGAAGCTGCTTCGAGTAGTCTACTCCGCACTAACGATTTATCTTGATCCGGCAAGGGACATCGATTTGCTGGGAGTCGCACATATAATATAAGAAGCTCTTTGTGACCGTAATAGTCAGGCAATCTTGACGCGGTCGCACGTTGCATGCAGAGGGCTGCTATCCTCTTGCACAAGCTATGGAAATCCAGGGACCGATGCCCATGAACACCACACCACTTTGACCTCTTCTTGAGAATAGCTGTTTCGTCTTGGGTCAGCCGCAAGCACACACTCACGCCTTGGCATGATCTGTCCCGCAGACATTTTTGCGTCATTCGAACGCCCTAGATTGCTGAACAAAGCCCAGTCGGCTCTGAACGTTTGCCTGTCTCTTCAATTAGAAATCTTGGCAGGAGGCGTAGAGAACTTCCCTTGGATTGTTCAAGATCTTACTTTCTTCCTAGCAGTATATCCAAGTATGTGTTATTTTCTGGCACTCTGAAAGCACTGGAACTTGACCTAACAGGGCCTTAGTGTTGTTATATTGAAGGACTAATATTCTGTTTCCCATATTTATCAAATTGAGATATCGACACTACAACATTATCTTCTTCCTACTCCCACCTTCCCTGCCGTACCAGTGATAACTGCTCAGGGTCGTTCACCAAGCAGACTCTTCCGCGTCTCTGCCCCGGCCCCCTGTGCAGAAACCCGTCCCACGACTGAATATGGGGCGATCAGCGCGCGCGCAGACTGTGAGAGAATATGTCTTGCTTTGTCACTCTCGCTGAACATCGACAGCGAACACGGAGCGCTGCAGAACGGACACGTTTCAGCCGTCTCTGTACGTATCGTAACCGTTGTAGCTATGGATGAAGCGCTGTCCGCGGTGTTGACAGCGTTCAGGTAGGAGGCTGAGGCTAGCCAAACCGCTGTAGTCGCGCGCGGTCGAGACGCCGCCGTGGCCCGGCAGTTGATGGTTCCGGAGGCGTTATAGGTGTGCCTTCATGACTCTGTTCACAAGGGAAGAACAGGGAGCACGTGAGTGGGGAATGTGGAGGACGTATCGTCTAGCCAGGAGAGGATTCGTGTTTCCTTGCGGTATGGGTGGGGTGGGAGGTCTACTGAGGTGCGACGGAATAGCGGCTGCGTGATGTTCTTCCCGTCAAGATCAGATAACGGAGACGAGAATGTTCGTGTATGTGGGTGCGGCGCTGCTACGCTGCTCGAGGGGGACGATAGCGCTTCTTCAGCTTCGGATCCGTCGTCGACTTCATGCGAGACTGAAGAGACAACGGCCCAGTGGAGATCATCGTCGCGTGTCCAAGTTTCCTCTCCGCTGAAAAGCAGTACTTCCTGTCCAGATAACAGCGCGAGTATCTTCTCTGCAAGGCAGAGGCCTCCATCACCCTCGGGCGGCGGAGCACAGGGGAGCACGCCGCTGGGGTACAGTAGGGGAATTCTGTGCGTGAACGCGTTCCATGCATCTTTCCTGTCCATAGATTGAGCGAGATCACGGATTTTGGCTAAAGTGGTGGAGAGCCCGCGGGCGCAGAGATCGTCCTCGATGGACGAGAGGGTTGCTGCTTGGTGCTCTGCATGAAGCGGGTTGTCGCTGTGCTCAGACAACGAAACAAGATTCCTGACCCTGATTCTGCTCGACGATACAACCACTATCTCACCACCATCCTCCTGCTTCATCGATTTTGGGCTCCACGACGGATCTGGGGTGGTAGGATTGGCCCACTCTTCCTCCAGGGCCCAGAAATAGTAGTGCGGCAGATCACAGCCAGGGAAGCGGACAAAGAACAACTCCTCCAGCGTTCTCTGATCTTTGCCCGACTCTTCACGCTTCAGACCTGGCTCCCAGTCCAGATATGATGGCATATACGCCATAGCTAGTGGTCGCCATTTGCTCGCCTCGTAGATGTCGGCCGTTCGCTTGCGTTTGAGTGCACGGCGCTGTGAAGATCTTTGCTGTCGGTCGAGCTTGATGTCTGCGGCGCTTGGTGTCGGCTGTAGCAATATGGCGTTCTCGATGCCCCATTTCTTGTAGACGAGATCGAGCGGGATACTTTTTGCGTTATTTGGAGGTAGAGAGAAGTACATGCGTCCGTTCCAGCCGGAAATAACTGTGCGGGCTGCCCATGAGGTTGCGGATTCGACTGTGGCGCAGGCGAGGAGTCCAATCGGGTGGCCATGGCGTACAGCGTGTCGAGTCCGGGAGTCGAGGATGGGAACGAAGTCTGGGGCGACGCCCGCGGGATATTTCAGGCCTGGAAGTGTGATCTTCTCATTTGTGTGGGTGGTGAGCAATTTCAAGGGTGTGTAGGGGATAGCCGTGGGAAAGCGTTCAAAGCGGGGGTCTTCTGGTGGCTGGGACGACGGCATGTCGGTATAGGGCCATTCGTATAAGCGCAGCTTGCAGCTAGGCGTGATGCGAGGGTTCACGGAACGAATGGACGATTCGGAGCATGTGTCTTCCCATGACTCGTCGCTGAGGGCCTTGCCGCTTGTCACGGTAAGCTTGTGCGCATCAATTCTATCCCGTTCCTCAAGGTCTTCCGTGTCCACAGATTCGGAGCTGACATCTTCCGCATGATCTCTTTTCTTGGCTCTGTGCATGTTGCGCCTTGCTCTTTCTCTGCGCCGATCTTGTGTAGCTTTGGCTGCGTCTATGGCGTCTTTCTGCTGCCGTTCCTCCGCCTCTTTTCGCTCCTGAATCGCTCTCCACTGCTCACGCTGAATGTTCCGGTCGTGATCTGCCATCTTCTTCGCCATGACACTTTTCTTGTCATCCTTGACAAAGCAGCCGGCTTCTTTGACTGCTGCAAGGAGCTGTTCGCGAGTGAAATCGTCGTACTTGGTGTGGGTCAGGTCTGCATCCTTCACGGCATGCTTGCCGCCCCGTCGATGATGAGATGGCATGTTGTGCTTGATGGTCACCAGTATGTGTCTGCAAGATAGCCAATGAATTCCACTGAACCCGGAGTGAACGGTGTGCGCTTCCGGAGCGGTTTTCCTGTTAGTGTTCTGTAAGTTTGGAAGTCTCATAAGGCTCTGCTTGGAGGTCACTGTCTTAGACCAAAGATCTGTCCAAGGTCCTTTGTTTCAGTTCATGAATCAGATCGCCCAGTCAACTTTTACAAAGGCTGCTGTCCTGGAGGCGTACGTTGACTTTGAACTTCTTTGTTGACACTATTCGTTAGCTGGAAGCCACATCAAAGACTGTGTTCAGAATACAGGATCGTTAAAGTCAGAAAACAGATACATGTCGTACAGATCGTAATTTAGGGTATCTCACTGCACAGTGTTAAATCGAAACCAGTTTGATTGATGAAAACTACTTACAGCTCCGATTTCTCCGCCACCGAATCCCGCCGCTTCTCTGTCTTGAAGTCAAAGAAACCCTCCAACTCCATCCACTCGGCTGTAAAGGCAGTAACTATCTTGGTCCAATCCTCCACTGTATCCGTATCCAGATGCTCTCCATCGTCTGTGATTTCGTGCCACACACGGGGGAAGGGCGACGGGATGATGTGCAGAATCTCCACGCCACGCGCCATGAATGGAACATGGTCGTCCTGTACAAAGCCGCCAATGAAAGAGTTGTCAGCTTTGTTCTCCTCGTACAGGAAGTGAGGCTCGGCTCGCGGCTTCTTGTTCTCACGCCTGGCCATGCGCTCGGGATGGTTGGGCGAAGAGCGCATCAGCTTCAGCTTGCGCAGGCGGTCCTCCACACTCGCCATGTGCTTGTACGCCCAATGCGTCGTCTTGAAGTATGACGGCACGCGGGGCCCAGCCGAGCCCAGCAGGTCGAGTAGGACGAAGAGCTCCATCGAGTCGAGAGGCGTACGGTACGTCGAGGCGGCTGTGTGGAAGGTCGCCTCCCAGTCCTCAGCCAGGGCGCTGCTCCCATGTTAGTGATGCATCTACCATGAGGCAGCCGCATAGTCGTACCGTGCGCCGTAGAGGCTGTCCGTATCGGTCCAGCTATGGAATGCCTCCTCGCCGTCCAGCAGCAGGATCTGCACGCCCTTGTGCTCTGCGTCAAAGTCGTCATCGCCTGTTGCAGCCGCCCACTTCTTCGTCAGCGCTGCGTCGAGCGTGCGCGCGGCGTGCAGCAACATGGCACATGGCGCGGCGCTGTCCGTTGCGCCGATGAAGCCCTTGGGTGTGAGCTTGCTGTCGTAGTGGGCGACCAATGCGAGGCGCGAGACATCGCCTTCGCTGGCGCCTGGCGGGTCGCGAGTCGCAATGAGGTTGACAAAGGGCACCTGCTTCCCTTGGCTCAAGGGCGTGGTCGAGGTCGAGTTGTGCAGCTCAATGCGCCATTCCGGCAGGTTCGTGTTGAAGAAGTCGACGAAGTGTTGCCGTACAGCCGCATTCCCTTCGGTCCCTGACACTCGCGTGCGCAGAATTGGTGCCAGCAGCGCCCCTGTCTTGATGTCGAAGTCATTGCCTGGACCGGGGAGGCTCTTCAGCGTATCGTCGCTCAGATCACGGTAGGCATGGCCAAGGGAGACGAACGAAACGAGCGAAAGCAGCGCAAAAGCGAATAACATGATGGCAGTCGCCTCACACCAGAGTCATTCCCAGGAGAATCGCACAAGAACCTAACTTAAACAACCAGCATAAACATGATAATGAGCCAAGAGCATTATCATCTCGCTCGACTGAATCGTGGTCACATCTCGCGCCAATCTCAGGGTCCACGCTCATCATGTGACAGCGCGCTGCAGGGGCAATTCTAGCCGAGAAAGACGTCCTGCACGTGTTGCCCGGCTCACCTCTCATCAAACATCAATTGCGATGCAGCCGCGACTCTTCACATTATCGGCTGCCTTTAGAGGCTCAGCGCCATGGACGCGAAACGCGCAGCAGGTCTCCAAGCTGAAGATTGCGCAGTTCATCTGCAGGAGCTGTCAGCGGAAATTTTCGACATCGCCTGCGTTGCGCGCAGCCGCGAAGAAGGCCGAGAAGGAGCGCAGTAAGTACCTGCGTTGGATGGGTCATGATTTATCTAGAAATATATTAATACTGTGTAGTGTACAAGTCGAGGCTGTTGATCTATGATGCCGGCGACACGCGCACAACCTGGGTGTCCTTTTGGAAGGCCATGGCCCTGCTGCAGTTTGGCACGACGCTCGTCTTTGCTGTCCCGCCGTTGTGGAACAACGAGAATCAGCCTGATCCCAGTATAAGAAAGGCTCAAGCTGTGCTAGGTAAGAAGAATGCCCTTTTATTCTCTCTTACTTTTATTGTATTCACCCTGTCGGCCTATCATTGTTGTTCTTCTCAGATATCTTGCACTTATCTCCGTATTTCTGTTCTATATTTCGAGATCAACTGTCGACTTCTTGTAAATCTATTGATATTGGGTTTTCTTTTGTCGCTATTTATCACTTCGTCTTTGATTACGCGCTCCTCGCAAGCACTACCAATCATCACTTCACCATCATCAAGACTTACCCGCATTCCAATCACTGCAAGCTAATACCCCTCAGTCGGCGTCCTCGGCACAATACCGACCCTGACTATGGCCTACGTAACCGCTCCCTTGGTGCACCAAGTGTTCCTGCAGATCCCTGAGCACGCCCGCCGCTCACGCCATAACCTGCTGAATTTCGCGCGCAGCCTAAATAATCCGGCCAATGCCAGCACAACAGCGAATACCAAGCTCGAGTTCGTGACACTGCGCATCTTCCCTTTCCGAAAGAACACCACCGCCTTCCTTCACGAGCTGCGCGCGCTGCCACCCATGAAGTTCCGCCTGGCGAACCTCGAAATCCCCAAGAACGCCGAGTGGGCGCAGCGACAGCGCGCGAAAGGTGTGTGGAGGCGCATGTTAGAAGTCATTGCTGAGCCGCGATTCAAATTCTTTGTCAAAGAGGGCAAAATGTTTACGGCGAAGACGGGTGTGCCGGGCGTGTGGGAGGAGGTTGCTATGCGAATCAAAGGACAGACGAACCGGGCTGGGAAGGAGGAAAACACGGTTGTTACAGGACCGAGAGGTGCGATTAGGAGACCAGCTGTCCAGAGCCCGGTGGTGTTGAGGAGGCCAGTCAAGCAGGTCGAGGTGGCGAGAGTCAAGAGGCAGACAGCGAGGAGCTCTAGGTAACGCTATATCTTTGTAACTCTTGGGCTTAGAATCATAGTAAACGCGAAAATGGGTGAGAGAAGAAACCTCTGTGCATACTACATCTGCGCATACTACGTCTGTCAGCCTCAGGTCAATATTCAAGCCAGGTTATACGTCGCAGTAGAGGGATTCACGTTGATCCAAATTCTGCCATCTTTAGAATTGCTGCGGCGTTGTCGGTAGTACTCAAATCATACGTAAGCAATGTAGTCTTGCGTAATTCCGCTGCAAGATCGCGGGCCGCGGCTTCTGTTAACGCCACGTCGTATCCTCCATCTTCAACCTCACAAAGTCATCAACAGCACCAAATCCCCATCAAGCACGTAGCTCTCTCTCCACTTCCTTTCTTGCCATATGAAACACACTACCTCAGACCGTTGCCGTTGATTCCGGAAGCTTTGCTAACGGTTACCCAGCTATTGGCTACGGAACCCTGCGTACACACAATTGAGCTGACCAACTGTGCGAGAACTGGACTTGTTTCAAAATCAATTGCACCCTAGTCCTATTCGATATTCGAGATACTCTGAGCATATCAGCTCTGAGTATATCAGCTGGCAGCACCTTATATGCGCATCAACGCGTGCAATTGAGCAGATTAACCCCACTATTCCCGATTAGTCCACCAACACCCGCCGAGCACCCTGTTGTCGTTACCATCTGCCAGCACGTCAGACTTTCGGCAATCATGCGGGGCACGTCAGCCGTATCAGTTCTGCTGGGCTGTCTCTTCTCTTCTGCAACCAACATTTTCGCTTTAGAACAACAGCCATTCGAATTCGGAGAGATGTCTGCACCACAATACACCCTACCAACCCTTCCTTACGCTTATGATGTAAGTCCTTACACAGTCCTGTATCCTTTATAGACACGATTTGTGGTTTTGATTCTGTACTGACGCCGTAAAGGCGCTGGAACCCCATATCTCGGCCCAAATTATGGAGCTGCACCACAGCAAGCACCACCAGACCTACATCACCAACCTTAACAACCTTTTGAAGACCCAAGCCGAAGCCGTGCACACCGCAGACATCACATCTCAGGTTTCACTTCAGCAGGGCATCAAGTTCAATGCCGGTGGTCACATCAACCACTCGCTCTTCTGGCAGAACCTTGCGCCAGCCAGTTCGGCTGAGGCCAAGATTTCTGCGGCACCGGAACTGAGCAAGCAGATCAAGGCCGTGTGGGGCGACGAGGCGAAATTCAAAGAGGCCTTCAATGCCGCATTGCTCGGTATACAGGGCAGTGGGTGGGGATGGCTGGTTAAGGTCGAGACGGGTAAGGAGCAGAGGCTCGCTATCGTGACGACAAAGGATCAGGATCCCGTGGTAGGGAAGGGCGAGGTTCCGATATTTGGTGTCGATATGTGGGAGCATGCCTACTACCTCCAGGTAAGTCTCGGTCTTGAAATGGAGACGACGGAACTATTCTGACAAAAAACAGTATCAAAATGGTAAAGCGGCGTATGTGCAGAACATCTGGAACGTTATCAACTGGAAGACGGCGGAGGAGCGGTTTTTGGGGTCGCGTGCAGATGCTTTTAAGGTCCTCAAGGCATCGATCTAGATGCAGTTTTATAAGCACTTGAAAATGACAAGTCCTGCCGTTGCTATGAACGCAGTGCTCGTCAAGATGTGAGCTCATACTCGGAGTACCGTAATGGGCATTAGTGCGGGGAAGTGACCAATCAGGTGCTCGCGTGAAACTTGCTCAAAGGCACGCATTCGCACTCAGTCCTGAGACACAGAACAAAGGTCCGTGATCTCCTGGATAATCTTCAAAAGTGTGGATGACGCCTTTGCAACATTAATCATATCATCGGCTAAACCTATCTTTCTGTTCACTCAGTCGTCTCTCGAACCTCAGATTGTCGAATCCTCAACTCAACACCAGTATCAGAGTTCTAGACAAGTTCACCATGTGTAACGGTCACTCAACACGTGTCAGTCAAGGTGGTTCTATTGCCGTGCTTCGCCCCACACAGCACCTCCAGCGGTCCAACACCGACCAGATGGCGCTTTTCTTCCACAATCAGTTTTCCGCACCTGGCACAAGCGTGGAGCTACAGGGGTGGGACGATGATGCGCAAAAAGAACGACATTGGGTCGTGATACAGTGAGTTTCATGTCCTAGACACAACGTTCAATGTTAATGTCCGTAGCCAAGACGGCGATCTCTCCGGCTCTGCGTCGCCTGTGAAGACGCCGCCGTTCTATTCTTTCTCGCTGGAGCAGAGTGAAGCATCGACCATGCATCTTTCACAGAAGCTGCATCTCGGGGTCGGTGACACCGGGATCATTGGGCGCAGGGTTTCGGTCATGACGGGATCAAGGAAGGGGCCACTGACGGTGGCAGAGGGGATCATTGGATGGAATTGAGGGGGTTGGGAAGCGCTGTGTAATTAGCGGCCGGTGTTGGGCGTTTGGCTACTTCTCAAGGATCATGGTTTGCTCTTCCTTGTATCTTATATGGCACCTACTTCTTTTGCATGTCGCGGTCGTACACACCTTGGAAAGGGTAGACATTAACAGTTCGAAGCTCATAGTCGTCTATAGTTCAGCACTGGTCATTAATTTTGTAAAAGTCGTCACAGATCTATCGATAGAACATTGATTTCGGCATATCAGCTCCCCATTGCGTCTTTCAAAAGTGCAGACTCCTAATCCGCAACACGCGCGCCGTTCGTGCCACATCACAATCCTGGGCTACATCTATTCCCCTTAATCTGGCACTGACTCCGTCAAATCTTGAAATAACAGTTCTCAAATAATTCCTGCGACCAACCTCTCATGGCAAAGAAAGGCTATATCTATCATTGACTGACCGCGAACCTGGTACAGAACCACTAGCCCGTACCATACGTAATTTCGAACAGTACGCCAAGAATTTAACCACAACTTCTAATATACGGTATCTCAATACTTCCTCAGCGAAGTTTGCTCAATCTTGGCACCACAGTGGATCATGTTAGCAGAGAACTATCATTCAGGACTAAGGAACAATGTAAAGACTACCAACTCAAGCATAAAGCGACTCCACATCTTTCTATTTACGAGTAGTGTCAGCGTTTACACGAAAGCCTTTGCCTGTCAACTGCCTGTGAAAATCTTCAAGAGAGTTATGGGCACGCCAAGAGCGGTACCAGGGCTCAAATACTGGCACCACGCAGGTAAACTTACATTGAACAATTAGATTGTGAAGAGCTTAGACACTCGTTTGAGCTGCCTATTTGAAAAGACTGTTCTTCATCACAGCTCTTCGTGCGCTCATAATGATCTGCAGAGCGTCGGCAAGACAATCTCACAGCCTAACATTTAAGGTAATGTCGAACCTATCTAGCAGCCACTACCATGTTGCATTGGTAGTGCATTTAGAGCGGTGCATGATCTTTGATTCCTTGCCTTCCTCATATCTTTGGCAAATCTTCAGAGACTAGACCGCGATGTTTATTGCCGACCGCAGTGCGCGATAAACCCTCACTGGGGTACAACCCAGGTGTTAAAAACACCGCCAACGTGTAGTTACACCGCACCCCTAGGTAAAAAGGCCAATTTACTATACTTGGTAAAATTACCTATTAGTGCAGTGTTTTCTACACTTTAAGGTCAACAACGAATTAGCAATAGCAGTTAGCCATCTCTCTACTAGTATAGATACCCCTCCTCTATTATCTATCTCCCATCTCATCTCCTATCTCATCTCTCCTATCTTATCTCCTGTCTTATCTGGCAGGTTAAGCCCTTAAGTAGCCTGAAGGTTTAGTGGGGTTAGCCCCTAAGTAGCTGTAGATTTGGCAGCGTAAGCCCCTGAGTAGCCTATAGGTTTGGCAGGTTCCTCCCCCTCCCCCAATCCCTTACTACTCTTCCCTTTTTACTACCCCTTGCCTTACTATTATTTTCCCTCCTTATCCTTATCCTACTTTATATAGACTATATAACAAGATATTTATACTAATATACGACTACACTACTACATTATTCTTTTTTAAGTAGTATATCTTAACTATAACTCCCTATGCAGTGTTTTTAGTGACCTTTTTCCTGTGTTTTTTACCTAGCAGAAGTGCGGTGTTTTTCACCCGATTTTGTACTGTAGTGCTTGTTACATCCTTCCAGACAGAGGCTCGACCGCCAGGAATTTTTAATTCTGTAATGATGTAAGACTGAGCATAACGTGGCAATTGCCAGTATCGAGCAAAGTGTAATAAATCGTCCTGGCTGATTGTGCCACATCTGCTCAGCATGTGCCAAAGGGAGTACGCCCTAGTCGCCGACTCGAACTACGGTAGTCAGGTGGACCACAAGTCGAGATCTTGCAATGAACAACTTATCCACGCCGTATGTTACAACAACGTCGCTCAAGCAGACATGCATATCGCATTTAAAAGGTTTAAAAAATTTCATGGCTGGCTTTCTGACTTTTCCACTGCTTCAACAAGTGTTCTTAAAACCAATTCATCTTGTTCTCCACCTGCATTCATTTATTACTTGCTCCTGGTGGGAAGAAAATGATCTCCTGGTATAACGTTCATATTTCCTTGCAGATTGTTGAAGGTTTGACGGTCTGTGATAAAAATATCGGTAGCCCTGTCCTAGTCAATTGATAAACAAGAGCATAGTAGACGGATTCGTACCTTCTATGGTATTGGAGCTAGACTTACCGCTGCATGTGCAGCATTGCAACTCCCGAAACCTGTTTTACAAGCGATGATGGTCGCAGGGACAGAAGCACCAAGAGTGGCACCCCAGGTAAAATCGGCTGAAGAAGCCGACTGGCATATTCTGTACGCAATAGGTCCTGCTAAAGCTGAGCAAGTGAGTGTAAGACTGGTTGTTGCTATAAATCGTGTCGAGAACGCCATAGTAAGTCCAAAATTTGTGCACGACGGTATGCTGACAGAAGATTTATATTCTTGTACAAAGAAAGGCTCCTTGGCTATGGAACACCATGTAATGGAATGTAGCTGTGGTGCTGAATGTCATATGGCGTAATTTTTCATATACAAAGAAAGGGCGAGTTGCATCGCTTTAAGTGTTTGTGATATCAGCTGTGTTACACCACTTGAGATATAGTTCCATTTGAGACAATGGTCAGTGAGACATTGGCTGAAATGCGCTAGTTGTTATAGATTGATCTTCCGACTGGCAGCAAAAGAACAGCGAACCTCATCTCTGACTGTCAGAATTGTCCTCACCCACACACTGCGCCGAAGAGCCATTCGATTCGTGGCTAAATTACCGAGAGAATGACTAGCATCGTGACCCTAAGCATGCAGAATTATTCCTGGTATATGACATCAACCTGTAGCCTTCCGACCAGATGCACTACGGCGCTGTTACAGTGAGCGAGATCTTTGATTACATGCTTGATAGTAAAGAAGAAGTAGTCCCCCTAGATATCTGTTGCGGTGCAAAATTCAGCCCCGCTTCGTGCGACGGCCGAGGTAGTGATTGGCATAAACTCTGCGACTGGAATGTCGCCATTCGTTTCAGAAGCGTGGAAGCTCTGTAAACGTACCATTATGTAGAGGGTAAGTATTGCATTCCTGCTAGAACTAGTGAGCACGATGTTGCTCCAGATCCCCAGATGTAGCGAATGTGCAGTGGAGCTCGCTGGCATACATTGACCCTCACATCGTTGCGCGAATCAAACTACTGCTAGTAATGATTAGCACAGCATGATTTGTGTCTCATAATTCATTGAAACAGATCAGATTAAGCTTTTATGGAAGTAGTACGTGCAACTAGGTGTAAGCAAACGTTCTTCTGATTAGTGGCCGTTTTTCAACTGGCCTTTTACGTCTCCCTCCGTCCGTTCTCACTATCGGTACGCAAAGGCAGATGCAATGCTTTTCGACATTGAGGATACGCTAGACTTTGTCAGCGATGAGATAGTGTGCGGTTGTCTTTTCGAGGGACTTTTTGGCAGCTCGTCAGCGCTGGTCAGTGCCACATTTTTTTCCGTTTTTTCTTGCCAAGATTGATCGGTTTTTGGATCGAACGAAATACGTGTTGTAGCAAGTGCACAGCCACAATCCCACCGAGCCAAACATTACATAGCCTATATGAGTTGAGTATGACAAACTAAACGTTCGTCAAGCATCGAACATCCCGGACCAGATTTTTCGGTCGTAACGAAGATAAAGCTATCTAGCGGCGCGCCACCCGATACTGGTAAGCCTATCTCGGACGAGCAGATTCTCCGCCAAGAGCCCTAAAACAGAGTCGCGACGCAACTACTAAAGTTGTTTGAGACAAACCAAATCATGTCAGTTCCGTCGAAACATCGCGCGGCATTTGTGCATGCATCTGATCAAGCACCTATAATCACCGAACGATCTCTCGGCAAGCTCAATTCTGGAGAGATTGCTATTAAGATCACGGCAACTGGAATCAACCCTGTGGACTGGAAACTTCACGAGTATGGACTTAACTTCGCGCCACATTGGCATTACCCAAGGCTACTAGGTTCCGATGGCTCAGGAACAGTTGCTGCAGTTGGTCCAGATGTGCTTGATTTTGGGGTAGGAGACCGGGTCTTCTTTCAGTCTGGTTATATGGACGATAATGTATCCACATTTCAGGAGTACGTTAAACTTCCCGCGGTAGTTGTTGCAAAGACACCAAAGAACATCACAGATGAGGAAGCGTCAGGCATTGTAGTAGCTTCAATGGCAGCAGCTACCGCATTGTATGACAAAACCGGTCAAGGATTACCACCACCTTGGGAACGAGACGGACGTCACGTAGGGAAAGGGAAGGCTATTATAATTATGGGCGGTAGCTCATCTGTGGGTCAATACGCTATCCAGTTCGCACGGCTTTCCGGATTTGAGCGCATTATCACAAATGCGAGCACCAAACATCATGCCCATCTCAGAGATCTTGGCGCCCACATAGTGCTGGACCGCCATGCTGCTACACTTGAGGAATTCCGGACAGCTTTGAATGGGTTGCCATTAGAGTTTGTTTTTGACGCGATCGCAAACAAAGAAACACAATTGCTGGAAATTGAGATACTGCAATCAACTAACTCGCCCAAGGCGCCCAACTTGCGCGTAGTATCCGTGGGAATGGCGATTGAGGAGGCAATTCAGCTTGGGGCATGCAAAGAGCCTCACGTTGCATACCAGTTCATTCAAGGCCTTGCCTTAAAGCCCGAACTCCGTTACTTGATCAAAGGATTAGTTGATCACTTGGGTGGTGAGATTGGCTGGGTCGCTACTGGTGAATTCAAGCCGAATCGTGTTCATGTGATCGAGGGTGGACTAGACAAGATTTACGAGGGAATGGAGACAAACAAGCATGGTGTATCTGGAGTCAAGGTAGTTGTTAAGTTTTAGAATCACTTTCTGCCTGCAAGACTTAGTACAGCTAGAATCCATGTATTAAATGTCACGCGTGTACTATTTTTGACGTTTAGCCTTAGTAGCTCTCTAGGTATCCTTTAGGCCTGCCAACCTTAGGCACCTATATATTCTGTCTAAACTCCGAAGGTTTGTACCTTAAGAATTTGTCTTATCTCCTAGAAGATATACTTATATATCCTATCCTGGTTTAGGGTTAGGGTTAGGGTTAGGGTTAGGGTTAGGGTTAGGGTTAGGGTTAGGGTTAGGGTTAGGGTTAGGGTTAGG